>NKZP01001274.1:0-16305 GCA_002370765.1 Metschnikowia similis
GTCTACTCCTTATTGGATGACTGCATGCGCTCCTGCATCGAAGTACATTGAGTCCGTGCAGGCCAAGTACTCGTTGACAACTTTGCCTGCTGCATGTTGAACTGTGTGATGTGCGAACCTGTATTTGTGACTGCTCTGGATGCAGTCCAGAGCTTGTGTGCAGACTACGGTATGGAGGATGCATGGGTGAAACATGGTGAGCGACATTCACCCATTTCAGGACATCTGGTGCAGATGAAACAACAGTGAATGCAGGAGTATACTTCCAAGCTCCCGTCGGCCGACATGGAGTCCCGGGAAAAGATATTTAAGTGCGGAATGCCCGCTCAGGTTTGAGGGGCATCTATTATGAAGGCCATTCAGCGAGATCCTGGTATAGATAGATACAGATAGGAATATGCACGACCGAGATGATGACCTAAGTTCCAAGCACCGCTAATCATTAGGAAATCAATGATAGCACTGTTCCGGGTTATGTGCAGGCGAGCGTAAAGCTCAATACTGCATACAAGCCCTTGAACGGTGCTTTCATCATGCTTGTGGATGACCTGGTCTTGTCGTTGATCTTCACACCTCCCATGGTGAAATGCAATATGTCACACTGGAGTTTCAAATATCACAGTTGATTGTCGTGAGAAAAGAGGAATGAGCAATAGAGACGTTCCCCATCCGGGACTTTGTGTCGAAGATATACTCGGCTGTCGAGAAGCACAATGTATCTCTTATCATTAATGGTGCCTTTAGAGGTAGGAAAGAGTTCCAACAATTTCAAAACTCCGTTGGCAACTTCCAAATCGGAGGCATGATCGCAGAGGCCGCAGAGTCCAACCCCACGGTGTTCAGCGAGACCGCATCTGCTTGGAGAATTGTCTTTGAGGACTTCATTGAAACCTGTATTTCTTGCGACAACCATCCGGCGAACTCCAAGTTCATTTTGAACCAGCTTCCAGGGAAATCAAAGTATTACCAGCTCTTGTGCAAGGTGAAGAATAATCAGCTCTTGTGCAAGGTGAAGAATAATCAGGAATACTTCAAAATCGCAGAGAGCATGGATGATGAAGGAGACAAAATATTCGTGAGAGTCATGCAAAAAGATAAGCAACACGAGGCCGAAGAGTTCAAGAGCCTTTTTAACTGCGACGAGCCAAGATGCTCCGAGCCGCCAGTTTTGGCGAATTAGGCTTTTGAAGTGGATTTGAGCTCTCTACCCATAATGCTGGAGCCTCGGTTGAAATATTGACACCATTGTTAAATGTAAAACACCTGTAGACCGTGGCAAGATTCTGTATAGCTCCCGTGCTACAATGCTTTTCTGAAACATTCAGATAAAGAAACGAGCACCGGTGGCAGGTGCCTCATCAGTCAAGCTCCATTCACCGCCGATCTTTGCCTCCCAAACGGACGTAGTAGTTTCCCTCCGCTTCTTTACAGCCATTTCTCATTTGATGTAATGTATTCATTCTAAGGTGGACCCGCATGCACGGTTGGAAGGCCCGGCACGTGATCGCCTCTTTACACCGCAGGCCTCAGCCGCGCTATGATAAGCGCATGGCTTTTCCACACGGCAAAAGCAATGGGCCCCCGTTGACCAGGCGGCATACTTTTGGGCTGTATCGGAGGCACAGTGAGCCAAGGCACGGTACTGCAGGCAAAGGGGGAGAAGCGGGCGGGGAGGGAGAAGCGGGCGGGAAGGGAGAAGCGGGCGGGGAGGGAGAAGCGGGCGTGGAGGGAGAAGGGGGAGAGGCGGACGGGGAGGGAGAATGGGGAGAGCGCAAAGAGCGGGTAGATGGCGACGCGTGGCAGTGGAGCACCTTCATCCTAGACAATAAAGGCCTGGTGGCCCGCGACCATCTTGCCAATGAAAGGACGCTCTTGGCCTGGGTGCGCACCGCTCTCATGATGATGGCCCTCGCATTGGCGTTTCTTCAAATGTACACGGTGCAGGTGCGGGCCAAGAAGGTGGTGTACAAAAATCATATAATGCCGCTTCCGCACGACGGCAAGGTGGTCATTCTCCGGGGCTTGGGCCGTGCCGTGGGCATTGCGGTGGCGGTGTTTCTGGTGGCGGTGGTGTTTCTCGGGCTCTTCCGCTACTTCTCGGTCCAGAGGGCTCTCTGCAGAGACAAGTTCCCTGCGTCTCGCTTTCTCGTGGCTGGTTTGGTGGTGTGGTGTGCCACGGCAATGGGAATGATCTTGGCCGTGGACTCGAAGAGCTATTAGCACGGCGGTGTGCGACGGTTCTGACTAAACTTGCACCCGTTATAAAAGAAGGAATCGTCGAGGCACTCTGTGGATGTTCTAGTGCTTGATAGTGCCTGAACCAGTGCTTGATAGTGCCTGAACCAGTGCTTGATAGTGCCTGAACCAGTGCTTGATAGTGCCTGAACCAGTGCTTGATAGTGCCTGAACTAGTGCCTGAACTAGCCCGAAATAGTGCCTGAACTATAGCGCTTGGAATATCGTTCAGAAAGTGTCTGGAACCAAGGAAATGAGCCTTCAAATGAAGGATTAAGGCAAAGCCAGGAACCGTCTGGATTCAATTGAAATGGCAAATGGTTATAAGAAATCATTCACGAGACCATCATTATTCCTAGAATCACGAGGTGACCAGGGTCAGGAATTCTTGGCGTGCTGAAAGGCTTTGTCAAAAGTATCGAAGAAGATGCCAGCCTTGCAACGGATCAGAATGGAGGTCTGTTCTTGGAAAACTCCTGCTTATATGGTTCGTCTTGGCTTCAAGTACATTGCTTTGAGCCTCTCAAGGTACCTAGCACAACCCGGAATAGACATTCAAAGGCAGCAAGGAGATTCGGCGCAATCTCAAGAAACACCATTGGGGCTCATATAAGAGCCACCATCAGTCCATCGAATCCTGCCCAGATGCCGGCGGTGAGTCGAATCAAATCACCAGCTTCACTCTATCACTGCTGCCTGCATATACAAGCGACAGTATCGGCAAGTACTCAGCTGGCTCCCCACAGATTGAGCTAGATATGGAGCCTTCTGCATGGGAGCTCGAAGGACTCCAAAATGCATGAGGCTTCCACCAGCTCCTGACCCGATCTCCGAAGCCTAATATGTTTAATGGCTCAAATGGTTGAACACAACACTTGGGGACATCTACCTCTTGGGTTGACCAGGGACACAAGTCATTATGACCGGACTGACAGCTTGCTCTGTGGAGACAATGCGGAAGACTGGTCTTGGCGAAGTCCACGGCGACCTTTTTTGCAGTAGTGGAATAGCCCATAGGTGCCACCACATTGGATTAAAGGTTCAGCGGCTGGTGAAGGCGTCGCATCGGTAAAGTCCCAAGCAAAGGCTCTTTGACTATTGCAGCGCCGTGCCACGGCCAGTCTATGGGGCTCTATGAGAAAGCACATGAAGTGCATCCTATAAACCCATCAATGGATCATCTAGCGGACAGCCTAGCCGATGAATACGGTTGACTAATGGCCAGGTTGAGGCGGTTCCAAACGGACGGTTCCAAATGGACGGCTCGAAATGGACGGCTCAAAATGGACGGCTCAAAATGGACGGCTCGAAATGGACGGCTCAAAATGGACGGCTCGAAATGGACGGCTCAAAATGGACTGCTCGAAATGGACGGCTCGAAATGGACGGCTCAAAATGGACGGTTCCAAATGGACGGCTCAAAATGGACGGCTCGAAATGGACGGCTCAAAATGGACGGTTCCAAATGGACGGCTCAAAATGGACGGCGTGCTTGACTAAAGCGACTTTGGTGACTTGCCTGGCATCTGGCTAGCTGGCTCCGGATCGCCTTGGACCGTGCACCTCGCTTTGGGGCCGGGGCATCAGGATCCATAGCTCCGTGTGCTTGTTCCTGCAACCCAGCTTCAATGGGGTTTTGCTGATACATTGCGGAAAGAAGGGAAGCACCTGCCTTATGCTTGACAAGCTCGGCCGCAATGTTTGGGCGCACACCTCGTGGGCTTGGCTGAAGCCATTTCATCCAGGACCTCCTACTACCAATTGCCACCCAACAATGAGTATAGAGGTCCAAGCAAATCAAAGACCGTGCCTGTCAAATACACAATCATTTGTTTCTGTTTCCACATTATTGTGGATGGGTCTTTGCACTTAGTAATTCAAATGTTGATTACCAGGTTATAATAATCTTCATAAACTCCATTTCTTCCTCTTCTTTATATGGACATTCTTCTAAAACTCCATATTCTCCAACTTTTAAATCCGTTTCGCCAATTTCTCCATAATGATTACCAGCCCACGATACAGATCTTCAATCCGCTTTGTATAAAACTGGTCATTCCTGTAATCTTCACTCCACCCTGCAATACAATCACCATCATTCTGTTACATTCCCGTGTAGTTCCCAACGCCAAGTACTCAGAGAAGATGTATTCGTGGATGACCCTAAACAGGGCATAATCCAAACTTAAATAGATTGAAGCTGACCCGGGCCGCCGCCTCATGGCGAGCCGGGGCCTGATTACACCACTTTCAGCGGAGTGGGGGCACGATGGCGCCATCTTTGGTAGAATTGGGGCTTGGGACCCGGCGGGGGCACCTTCACGACCCAACCAGTCCCATTCTGGCTTATCCGTAGGCCAGGTGGCATTTGTCCTGCAGGTGAGAAAACCACGACGTTGCATTTGGGTAACCCCACGGCGCTGAACCTAGTGGGTCCAGCTAAGCCTCGGAGATAGTCGTTCGAGATTGGACACGCCTCTCTCTAGGTGGGGTATTGACGGTTTTCTTTTGTAACCGCACGTCGCAGGTCTATTGTGTATCCATGGGTAGCATGGTGGATCTAACATACCGTTGAGCTGTACGCTCACCTGCACATAACCCGGAGCAGTGCTATCATTAATATCCTAATGATTAGCGGTGCTTGGAACTTAGGTCATCATCTCGGTCGTGCATATTCCTATCTGTATCTATCTATACCAGGATCTCGCTGAATGGCCTTCATAATAGATGCCCCTCAAACCTGAGCGGGCATTCCGCACTTAAATATCTTTTCCCGGGACTCCCATGTCGGCCGACGGGAGCTTAGAAGTGGACACGCATAACACGTCTACCACGTGCCTGTGTCTGCCGTTGTTTCAGCTGCACCAGATGTCCTGAAATGGGTGAATGTCGCTCACCATGTTTCACCTGCATCCTCCATACCGTGGTCTGCACATAGGATCTGGACTGCATCCAGAGCGGTCACAAAGACAGGTCCGCACTGTTGCACTGTGAGTCACATCCGTACATCACAGTACAGAGACGCTGATGCTAGCCTTCTCTAGCCTCAACGACCGTCTGATACGGCATGTATCGGCCAGTGCGCGAGCGAATGGCTTCGTGCACCATAGGCTCTGCTCTCGTGTCCCCGGCAACGGAGGTGCCCATCTGTAGGCTTCGTCAAGGATACAAAGGACAAGCAAGGAACCAGGCATAATCAAGAATCCCCGAGGAAATGCGGAATCATTTCAGGAATCCTCAATTAAATGTCAAACATGCAGAAATGCACCTTAAGTTGCCGTCTTTGGCATTATTCAGAGCAGGCCCCTAACTTGGAGGACCAATTGCCGGAGACGCGTGAGCGAGACGTTTTCTTGAATGAGAAAAACATCAAATTCCTCGAGTCCGTCAACATGCTGGCCCTGGAGTTGTTAGAGCCTCACCGCGCTTGGCCATTCGGCTTGAAGCTGCACACCTTTCACTGGCGGTTGCCGTCGTTTAGTCCCGTGGGATGAACCATGGCGGTGCTGCGCCCCTCATGCACTTCTAGTGCTTTTGTAGCCGCTCGTGTCGCCGGGTGTGGCTGGACCTAATCTGGATATCCTCCTGAGCCCCGATTTATAAACATTGGTTCGAGCCCCGGTAAAGTTTCTCGCAGACACAACTGGGAGAGAGAGAAACTCGTCACACATAAACATCGATGGGCAGATCACGGGGCCAGGCATCGAAACCTAGTACCAGATTCAACGAGTGGCGGCGGTAGGAGCAGGGACTACAGCGGAAGAACTGCGTCGCAGAAGCTGCATGGTGGCTTTTGGGGCGGCTCACATGGCCCGGTGTGTATGCATGGATGTTTGGCAGCTTTCGGGCGGCTCACATGGCCCGGTGTGTATGCATAGATGTTTGGCAGCTTTCGGGCGGCTCACATGGCCCGGTGTGTATGCATAGATGTTTGGCAGCTTTCGAGGCGGTTTATATTGCCCGGTGTGCAGGTGTGGGGTCGAGCATGAACCGCCGGTCACGGTGGAGGCGATTGGGGACGCGGCGCGCGGCACGTGACGGGCATGCAGAGAAGTGCTACTCACGCGGCGCGCCTGCACACGTGCGTGGACAGAACGTCTCAACAAGCACTGGAGCAAACACCAATCCATCACCATGTCGCAATACTCGTCTATGACCGTGGTGCAGCTTAAGGATGTGTTGAAGGAGAAAGGCCTCTCTGTGGAAGGCAAGAAAGCTGACCTCGTGGCGCGCTTGACGGAGAACGATTCCGGGGCCCACTTGGGCGGAGAGTTGGATGAAGACGACGCCGCTGCGCCCGTGCACACAGAGGAGGCGGCGGAGGGGAATGGCGCCGCCAACGAAGGAGCTGTGGCTGATCCAAACCCCGAGCCCACGGGCGCCAATGCAGCCGATGACCCGGTTGCCGCCCAGCACTCGGCCGCTGCCCAGGACCCAGAAGGTGCGGTGGGGAGCACGCCGGAGGCCGCCAAGCCCAAGATCTTGAGTGCGGACGAACGCAAGCAGCTTGCAGTGGAGCACTTGACCAAGAAACTCAAACGGGCCGAGAAGTTCGGCGATGAGGCGCTGGCCACGGCTGCCAAGAAGGACTTGGCGCGGGTGGACAAGTTTGGCGTGGACCTCGGGACAGCTTTGGCCAAGGAAATCGGTCTTTTGGAACGTAGTGTCAATTCCGAGTTGTCTCTGCGCAGGCCTCATAAAAAGTCCGCCAAGCACAATAAGGTACACAAGTAAGTGCGGGACGGTGCTTTGTATATACAGGGAGCCACTGGAGTTCTTGCATCAAGTATAATTCATCCAATGCCAACTTGGCATGTAGCGGGCCTGATGAGGGGTGGTGCTGTTGTGTCATTCTGTCTCATTCCGTCCAAATCTGTCTCATTCCGTCCAAATCTGTCTCATTCCGTCCAAGTCTGTCTCATTCCGTCCAAGTCTGTCTGAAACTCCACCGGCAGTTCCCGCTATTCTAGCCACCGACTTAAACCTACCCGTACTTGTACCTACCTAAAACTTGAGTATGCCCCTCATTCAGGGACGAGATATCCATCCCCACCTGGTCATGGGGATGACTTGTTTAAAGCCCTTTTTGTGGCCAAACTGTCTTCCTTCACATGCAAGGCCCTCGCCATATCCTGGCTTGGTACAATCCACTGGGCTTTCTCCCCTAGATTCCTGCAAAGCCCTATGGGCTGACCCAGATCCTTTTCCTAAGGTCCATCTGCTAGGCATTTCTTCTAAATCCTTCATTTCGAAGGTCCTGCTCAGCATTTCCTTAGTTCTAGACACATTTTCGACACTATTCCCAGTCACTAGTAGATCGTCCACACAAAGTGCTATAAAGTTGACAAAGATCCATTTTTCTGGCGATAGATGCAACTTTCATTGATAAGCCATTGAAACTTCATTTATGGCTTCATTTATCTCTTGGTTCCAGACAAGTGGTGCTTGCTTCAAGCCATATAGCAATTTGTTGAGTTTCAAGACATAGCGTTCTTTGGAGTGCTTATCCTTCTTCAAGGGTTAGCCTGGTATTTGTTGCATGGGAATATTTTCCCGTAGTTCTCCAGTTAGAAAAGCTGTCTTCACATCCATTTGAAGTATGATCATTTTGTGATGTAGCACAGGCCATTAATACTCTTAAGCTCGCATAAGTTATGACTGGAGCAAGGTTTCATTGTAGTCTATTCCTTCAGCTTGTGTTTATCCTTTTGCAACAAGTTTGTATTTGCCGCCATCCGTGAGAGAGAGAGAGAGAGATCCGTCATTGTGAAAACCCATCGACACCCTAGGCTTGGTTTCGGGTGGAGAGACCGGAATTAATGTTCTGCTATCCCTATGAGCTCGCATTACAGTATCGAATGAAGGTTGCTCTATTGGCTGGAATGAATCCAAGAGAAAAAGGATTAAGTTCCTTGGACACAATCTGGCGATTGTGATGAGACTGGTCTAGTTTTGGTTGCGGGTAAACCTCCAGATGTCGACCATGAGAACAAAACAGGATATATCATTTCCCAATATGGATATCCAAGTGACATATCAATTAGCCTGCCATCGGGGCTTTTTCGTTTTGGCAAGGGCGGATCCGAATGATTATTTTCTTTACTCCGTTGCGGTGTTTTTTCTCCAATCTGCTTTGGATCCTTCCGATCCGTAGAACTAGGTTAAGGTAGTCAAAGCATTTCTTTCTTGTTTGAACCGGGAAAATGGCCCATATTCTTGAGAGCGTTTTCGACTACCATTTTTTTTTTTTTTTTTGGGGGGGTCCCTCGATTCATATCATCCTGGAAACTGTCAGAATTCATTCTCATGATGGGTAAGGGTTTTCACATCGTGTGTTGCTGATGCTAAGCCCCGCTCACCCAGGACGAATCTGTGTGACTCAAGCTCCCTCTCACTATATCCAGCAGCAGCAGAATATGCGAGCGTTTACAGAAGGTGCATTGAACAGCCAATGTGAATTATTCGCTTACAAGCTTGAATTATTCGCTTGCAAGCTTGAATTAACTTAAATATGACGAAGCGTAGCCCTTCCTGCTCTTGCAATGCAAAATAACTTGTTTAGGGTGCCATTGAACGCTCGCGGGTAAATTGAAGCATCTTTGGGCTCCAGCTCATTTTTTCTCGCCAGGAAAATGCCCCATGTGATGCCCAGGGGTCTATGTACAAAGGCATCACAATGTCCTCACTCCATGGCTCCGTCGGAGAAAATGGTATCTATCCTTTTCAAAGCTGTTTGATACAAAAGAAGCATGATAGAGCTCTGTATACCTGTCCAAAAGAAGCGAGGCCCCAGAAAACAACCCCAAGAGCCCTTCGTTCCTATAGATTAGACCCAAGGCGTTCAATGTGGAAAACCGATGCAATGACTTGGCCTGAACTTGCTGTTGGTTCGTATTAAGAGTGGCCATAACATCCAGTCTCCATCCTCTTAGCTTCGGCATAAGCGTTCAAACGGTCTGTCTTTAAACAATCTGTCTTTAAACAATCTGTCTTTAAACAGTCTGCATAAACAGTCTGTCTTTAAACAGTCTCTCTGTAAACAGTCTGCATAAACAGTCTGTCTTTAAACAGTCTGCATAAACAGTCTGTCTTTAAACAGTCTGTCTTTTGCTTGTCTACACCTGCTCTCGCTCTCTGACTAATGGCATTGATTACAGTCAATTGTATTCCAGCGCTCATGTCGTCAGCTGCAGGGTCACGTTTCAGAAGGCTTTCCTGCAAAAACCTATAGCAAAGGGCTCGTTTGCGCTTGGCCATGCCTTGCTACCCCCCCTAAAGGCACAGAAAGGAAGAAATGACCAGTGACCCGACCACTCACCAATTCTACTGTCTCACTGGTTCTTGTGCTTAATTCACTATGTACGAGTCTAGCTCTCGATTACATATCATAATCATCATTCAAATCCTCTCCCTGTAAGATGAACGGCTGGGGCATAGGCGCCTCTGTGACGTTCATTTGCCTCACAGTCTTACTTTTACCGGCAGAAGCGGCTTTTAGATTATGAGTGGTACTTTCGTGTGGAGCCCGATGTGGAGTATATGTGTGACTTCATGTACGACCCGTTCCTGCTACTTCGCACCACCAACAAAACCTATGGGTTCACCATCACCTTCCCAGAATACGAGAACACTAGCCCCACACTTTGGAAGACGGTCCAGGAGTTCATGGCCAAGCATCCGGAGCACTTGCACCCCAACAATGCGCTCGATTTCCTCACCACCAACGACACAGATGTCTTCCATCATGTGCGCGTGGTGTTCGGGATACTTAGATTCTTGAACCATCTGTAGATCTGGAAAAACGAGTGATAGCTGTTAAGAGTGAGGGCAGTTAAGGCCTTATTAAGACATTGCCTGAAGATGGCCGAATCCGGAGCGAGATTATTGATGTCTAATTTCGAATCCAAATCCATGACTTCCATCTTAGAAGTGATAACCCCCATCCCCATCACCTCCCCATCATAACCACCCGCCACCAACCATTTTCACCAACCATTTTCACCAACCATTTTCACCAACCATTTTCACCAACCATTTCCACCAGGATAGATCCACGGACAGACATCGGAGGAGGCTCTCACGCAAATCCAGAGGCAGTGTGCAGAACAGTACAAGACAAGGCTCCGGGCCAGCCATGTGCGGTACACAAAGACGTCCGTGGGAGCCACAGCGCTAGATCCTCACGCTGTGGTTTCAGGGGCGCCGTCTGGGTACAGTGCACGGGACAGCAGCGGCGATTTCGGAAGATTTAGGCAGGCACCGCGGAACCAAGTTTGGCGCTTCAATAAAGACTACCTCGTGAGCTGCCCGGAACATGAACGCGTAGCTTACGCAGTCAGAAGCTTCAACTCCCACAACGGTAATGCTAACACAAGGCACTAATTTTCGGCTTGCATGCAGCTTAGTGTGTGTTGGGGCTCGTCACCCACCATCCACGCTTTCTAGAGACGAGTCGGGGCTGAATTCTCGTGCCCACAAGGCTTGACCGATTTCCTGGAGCAAAGGTTTATTTGTAGCCATTCCTGAAAGCGCTCGGGCTTGGGGTTTCAGGATTCGAACCATAGGTGTCGTCTGGCTACGAACTCGAGGAAAGTGGACGAGCCCTGTTATCATGCACGGCATCGGCAACGACAACTCTGGCTAAAGCGACTGCAAACAATATGTGGGCCGGGGGCCGTTTCAATGGTCACAGGGCACTGGCACGTGACTGGGGCGCTTCTTCCGGTGGGTTTTACCCATTTCCCTCCTCAGTCCCTGGTTTTCCTCAACGGGCGGCAGCACTTACCAGAGACGATGCTGTTCTGACCATGTGAGAGATTGGGGTGCAGCCACCTTTTGACTGCAGACCAAGGAATCCTGTCTACCTTGGCAGCGCTCAATGCGAGGGCTTCCCACCCGAAACTTGCTCCCATCCTTCAGTAGACTGCAATTTCCTGCATGCTTCTTTGGATTGGCAATTGTAATATGCACTTGCATGGAATAGTTATCCGTGGAATAGTTATCCGTGGAATAGTTATCCCGTGGAATAGTTTCCTTGAACAGAAAGAGAGTTGACCGAAGGCGTATCATCATTGTAGACAGGGTTCCTCTTCAACCTCTTTTGTTCCAGAATTAACACTTGACGATTATACTACTTGTAAGTTCCTCTTGGACTCTGGTAGTTATGTTCATCTTGTTAATGGCATTAGTCTTTTGTCCAATGTCCAAAATGACCATGCGTTGTCCATCACCGCTGCCAATAATACCACGTTGTCGTCTACAAGTTTTGGGTCTCTCACATTGAATTTAGAACCCAATATCCACCTTCGACTTACCCCGGTGTATTACGCTCCAGATGCCCAGCGTAATATTCTGGCTGCCCATGTCTTTCCTGAGCTTACTGTTTATTATAGCCAGACTCTGGACGGCCACCGAACACCAATAGAAAGGGGCCCCGGCAAGAATAAACATAATGGCAAACAACTTGGCAAACCTCGTGGCAGGAACAACAACAACAACTCCCGGCGGTTGTCTTCTAACCTCTTCAATAGACCTTCGGAGTGTTGAGGACCAAAGAATGAGCGCATACCCAGACACTCGTCATGTTAGGTGATGATGATGATGCGTCGATTACAGACTATGAAATCTATAAACATTTTTTTTGAACTCTATAAACTTTTTTACTGCCAATTTGATATGATCCGAAGTGACTAATGATGCCCCCGCTCTCCACAACTCCCTCGGCGCCAACAAGTATTTTATCAACTTTCTACAGAACATATCCAACCGCATTATCTACAATGACTTCCACCGGAATATCGGCTGCTCGGAGCAATTTGGCCATATGATAACCCTAGCCCGTGGGTCTAGCGTCTGTTACCAACACTTGAAATCAGAGAAAGTTTTCTGGCTTTTTCAAGGGGCTGGAAGACCACCCTGCAGTGTGAATGTACTGAAATCGTATCACCATCCTTAATAAAAGGTACTCCAAACTCCGCTGACTTGGCTCTCGATTCTTGGCTCTTTGAACAAACAGTTCGCCATTTTCCACTAAATTGTTCTTACATGACTCCCAATCAGCATAAAGTGTAGTATTTCTCATAACAAACGCATGAACAAATCAAGCCAGCCGATAAAGAGATTGCCTTCGAGATCGACCGCTTGAGAGTTGTTATGTTAGACTTGACTCGATTTATCAGCTCGCTTGATGTAGATGGTTGCTTAACTAGTGACAAGCGATTCAATGGCGGCAATCGGCATCGTCATATCTTTGTCCTCTTCTAGAAACTTAAGATGTGTTTCTTTAATGTCAAATTCTGCTTTCGCCTTATTGAGAGTTAGGTCTTTATAGGGATGCACGGTTTCATCGCCATATTTGGTTTCCTAAAGCGGCGTTCGTGGACTGACAAAAGTGTTTCTGGGTAAAGCCGATCCCCAGATACAAGCCAAGCTGCCTGCTAACTTCAGAGAATCATAAAGGTTGGAGGATCCTCAGGTGTCCTAGAACGTGACCCGCAGAAGCCAATGCTAATGTGTCTGCTAAGGAGCATGTCCACATCTTCATGACACCATTTCCCGTCTTCATCACACCATTTCCCGTCTTCATCACACCATTTCCCGTCTTCATCCCACCATGTCCATGTTATTTGACCTGGACCTCCACTGGACATTAGTGGTTACACTACGGTCCTCCAAACACACCCATGACGCCGAGCAGATGCTCTATAGTCCGATGCTCTATAGTCCTTTTCCTCATATCCTAAAGGTAATACTAAGCCTACTCGATTTCCTTGACTTCTGATGCCTTACTAGCGGAAACCACTTTCACTGTTCCACTTCCTGGCTTCTCTGACAACTGCAACATTTGGCACTGAATCACTCCACGACCACTGAATACCCTAACGACATTTGGCACTGAATAAACGTTTCTTGATAATCATACCTTCCTTCTGGAAGTTTCCTAAGACCACAAGTCTTGCTTTGTGTAAGCCACTATCTTGTAGCGCAAACACCCATTTGGCCCCGATCGGTCTCCTGCCTTTTGGTAATGCCACTAGTTCAAATGTCCCGTTCTTATCATGAGCACCCATCTCCTTATCACATGCTTCTTGCCAGCGTATCCTATCTCTGCGGCGCATAGCCTCTTAATAGCCCTTGGGTACCCTCTCATCATCCTCAGGTTGCGCCTGTAGGGTGCGAATCCAGTCAACTTTCGACACATGGAACGATGATAAATCACTTTCATCGTCCATGTAGACACCTCACCAGTTCTATTGTCTTAATCTCGGTATCACTTTCATCAGAGGTTGATACATCCACATCATCGAGATATACTCTCCCCGAACTGGCGAGTTGTTTTATATGATCACGAGACGATAGCCCGAAGCCCTCCCCCTGTGCTGTACAGCCGTCCAGATATATGATGCCAATCTGACGGCGCTTCTTGGGTTTGAGGGACGCCCATTTTTCTTTCGCCTTCTGAGCTGTCGCACGCTTAGGTCTCCGCTGCATGCAATATAGAGACTGGGTATTCTGATTAGGAACCGGGACGGTTTCATCATTGTAATCCAAGTCCGTCGTCTTTTTTCAGTATCATTGGAATCCATCGCAGACAGTCCGGCGTCTTAGTTGTCTTCAATTCGAGCAGCATCCGCAATAGTTCTATGAGCATTGGCACCGGGTTGTCCACGCGAATCTCCAATGAAACCACCGGCTAACTCGTTCATATCGTTTTCGTTATGACGGCCCTGGTCTCGGACAGTCAGACCAGCCACCCCCTCATAAGCAGCATCCACAGACCTAGTGAGGAATATTGAAAACCCTATTCGAATTGCTGAACATCTCCATTTGAACAGCGGCCCATTTAGAATCATGCCATTATGTTATGATTACTCCATTTTGTTTTTCATGACTCTTATTGGTGAAGGGTACGATGCGAAAGTGATCAAGAAGACTTTTGAAAAGGGCATCACAGAGAAGTCCCCTGTGATATGGGAAATGCATGGGCACATTCGGGGCCAAGGCGGGCACTTTAAGGCCTTTGTACATGTTCCAATCGGGAAACGTCTACGGCCACGCATCAAGACGTTTACCCAGTGCAATTTGCACCCTCTAGCTAAGTATGCACGGACAAGCGCGGCCTGCCCAGAATGATTCCCCGTGCGGCAATGTCACCCCAACGACATCCTCGGGTTGTCTATACCTTTTGTCATATTACCAGGTTTACTTTTTATATTTTCATAGCAAGTGTTAGACTCCCCATGGGTAGTGTACTACCCATAGGTGCTCAATTTCTCTGCGATGTGCGGCTAGACGCGGTATGACGCCGGACCTTGCCCCTAGGCTCGGTCCGAGCCGCTCTGCGTCCCTTACTCCAAGTTCTAGACCGATAAGCCCTTAGCTCGATGAGGCTTATCCGGTCGACCACTCGGCACGACTAGCCCGGTCTAGGCTCTATCGGCCGAATCCGGTGGCGCAGTCGTGCCCGACATTCCTATATAACTCGGGTGATTCCCCTTCGTTTACTTGCCCGATCAACAAATACATCTTCTCTAAGTCCTTACGCCTATTGAACCTGACAGCAAGCTATTGAATAATAAGGATCACTGATGAGAGTATTTATATTATAAGAGATTCCAGTTTTTTCGTTTTTAAATTTCTTCAATCTTTGTTGAACTGTGTGATGTGCGAACCTGTATTTGTGACTGCTCTGGATGCAGTCCAGAGCTTGTGTGCAGACTACTGTATGGAGGATGCAGAGGTGATACACGGTGAGCGACATTCACACAGTTCAGGCTATGTGGTGCAGCTGAAACTGCGGCGAATGCAGGAATGTGGTACCCGTGTTATGCAAGTTCACTTACGAGCTCCCGTCGGCGGACATGGGAGTTCCGGGAAAAGATATTTAAGTGCGGAATGCCCGCTCAGGTTTGAGGGGTATCGATTATAAAAGGTCATTCAGCGAGTTCTTAGTATAGATAGATACAGATAAGAATAGACATGACCGAGATGATGACCTAAGTTCCAAACACTACTAGAATCATTAGGATACTAATGATAGCACTGTTCCAAATTATGTGCAGGTGAGCGTAAAGCTCAACAATCTTTAACTAACTTCTACAAACGATTCGGTTTTGTTCTTCGGACCGGTTTTCTACCTGAAGGTTTCCCTCCTTTTTCAGTTTCATTGATGTTGATAATTCACTAGTCCCCTTCTCATCCAAAGTTTGATCTTCTTGAATACGAGACTTCCGAGTCCCCATTGAGTCTTTTGAAGATTCGATTTCTGAGGTTACTTCCGTTCCGTATCGTCTATTTTTGCTGTCCTTGTGTTCTTAGAATCTTGCATTAAATATATTTCTGTCAACATAGACATGCTGACAATATATGCTATTAATTTATAGCTGGTAACACTACTTAGTCCATATATAGAGACATTTATATATACTTTAGTATTCAGTTGCTGTCATATTCCGCTTTGAACAACCGGACTATTATTTAAATTCCCCATTAATGATCGTATTCATAACCACTTCCATAAAAGAAATCTACTATGCTTCACGGCATGCACTTTATTTCTCCTTTTCATGTCGCTATCCATCAACTGAGTTTATTCGACTTACCAGTCGCGTGACACTTCATGGCAATTATTATAATACTTATATTCCCCATAAGTTATATTATAGACTAAAATAATTGGTATATCAGACAATATACTTACGCACGACACAAGGGCGCACACTCTCATGATGGGCTCGACTGAATCGAATGCTAATTCTAGATTACTAGAATAAAGCTAGGAATAACCCTGAAGCTATTCGTATAACTAAACATAATCCTGATAATGACCCTAAATTCCATCAATAATTTATTGAACTTGGTTGAGGGCTATCAATTAAGCAACTATTTGCTAACGATAAATAAGGATTTTTCTAATTGTCATTTTTTTTAATTTTTATCAAATATAAAAAAGCTAGTCATTTTTTGATCTCACCTATAATTTTTTGTGTTTACAGTGTTTTTCGAAATCATTCAAACCAGCGCGACAAAACTATTCAAACCAGAACGTCAAAATGATTCAAACCAGCGCGG
>NKZP01001276.1:0-10142 GCA_002370765.1 Metschnikowia similis
CACCAAAGGTCACGCCAATGTCACGTGGGACATTATGGCTGACGCATTTAACCCACGTCCTACTCACGCGTTAACACCTCCTGGCACGGGCTTCCATCGGAGAATAACCTTAGAGTCCACACAGGGTGGCGACTGCTTAGGCCGGGCTAGTGTGCTATGGGTCGTGCGCTAACCATAAAAGATGTATTGCGAAAAAGTATATATTGTCGTGCGCTAACCATAAAAGATGTTGCGAAAAAGTATTTATCGTCGTGCGCTAACCATAAAAGATATTGCCAAAAAGTCAATTTGTCGTGCACCATACACGAAGTAGGTGCGCATACCATACAAGATGTCGCCCTCTCCCAAGTACAGAGCTACCGGTGCGCCGTTCGCGCCAGCCATGCCTGCCTACGGCAACGGAAATATAGTCATCGCGGAGACCGCTCTATATTAATTCCCTAATGTACAAAGGTCCGGAGACATGCAAGTGTGGCGCCACGACATGGCGTGGCCACCAGAGGCTTAGTCAGCCATTTCAACATCCCCCAACGCAGTGTCCTTCGATACTGCCTCTGCAAGAGCCTCGGCGGCTGCCTGAGCCTGGTGAGTGGCTTCTTCCAGGTCTTCAATGCTTCTGACCATCTCGGGTTGGCCGGCAATGCGGATGGAGACCGAGTTGGCCCCACGATCCACCGCCGTGCCCTCATTGGGGATGATCAACTCGAGCTCGCCGTTCTCCAAGAACGATGCCCTGATCTGGTCGAACTTGACCACCTTGTCGAACTGGAACCGCTTCTCAAACTGGATCTCCTGGTTGCGGAACTCCCGAATGAGCGCCTCGGCGTCTTCGCCCACTTCCTCCGCCGAGTCCGAGTCCGCACTGGACTCCGAGTCGGACGAGCCGGACTCCGATTCGGATGAGCTGGATTCCGAGTCTGACGAATCGGACGAGCTGGATTCCGAGCTGGACTCCGAGCTCGACTCCGAGCTGGACTCCGAACTCGACTCAGAACTAGACTCTGAGTCTGCCGAAGTGCCATCCTCAGCCGAGCACTCCCTCTCTTCGTCTCCCTCGTCGTCGCTCTCAGCCGTGAAAGTGAACTTGCCGTTGATGATCAACTCGTTCTCATTCTTGAGGAAGTTGATTCTCAAGTCCTCCTGGTCAAGTGAGGGAAACCGGAGGGTCAATTTGTAGGTGTGGTCGTCGAGATCCACCAACTCGCAGTCCTTGGAGTCCGCCAAATCCTTGCTCAAGTCGATAATCTGGAACTCCGGCTCATCGTCGTCGAGCTCGTCGTCCGAGTCATTGGCGAGAAGCAAGTCCTCCTCCGATTCGCTTGCAAGATCCAACTCCTCGTCCGTGGAGTCGTTGTCGCTATCGTAGCGATCGGGCAAGTCAAACCGGTGCTTGTAGATCGTGACACCCTCGTCGCCGGACGATTCCGACGAAACATCCATGTCGATGGCGTCTTCATCTGAGCTGCTGACTTCATGTCCACTAGACTTGGCTACCTGCACCAACGCTTGCTTGAGCTGATCTAATTCTTCCTCAGAGTCGATGTCAATGTCGGAATCGTCTTGGATTTCAATGTCTGTGATGGATTCAGATTCGGACGAAGATGAGGAGCTGTCTGAGCCGGAGGAAGAAGAAGTGTCTGAGCCGGAGGAAGAAGAAGTGTCTGAGTCGGAGGAAGACGAAGTGTCTGAGTCGGAGGAAGAGGAAGTGTCTGAGTCCGAGGACGAAGAAATGTCCGAATCGGAAGACTCCGAGTCTGAAGTGTCGTCAGAATCGCAATTGTCGCATGACTCGCAGTCAGACTCAGACTCTCCGCCCGGGTAGATGATGATTTCCTTGTCAATGTCAGACTCAGAATCAGACTCAGACTCGGACCCAGAGGCTGCAAGCAACAAAATGTCCTGTTCCATATCAGACTCAGACTCAGACTCGGAAAGCAACAAGATATCCTGATCCATGTCAGACTCAGACTCAGAGTCAGAATCGGATACCAACACAAGTTCCTGGTCCATGTCGGAGTCGGAATCAGAGTCGAATTCGTAGTATCTGACCAAGTCGTCGTTAACGTCTCTCAATACGCCTTCAACAAGCATGGAGTCCATGGCCTCATTCTCCAAAGCTTCGTTCATGTCCACAGCATCATCTTCCAAAACGTAAATGTCGTCAAATTCGGAATCGGAGTCAGAGCCTGACCCAGCCACTCCAACCACGTCCTCGTTAGCATAGTAATTGCCTTCGTCATCGAAGAAACCATCTTCGTCGTTAAACTCGTCATACGCCTGGTCGAACTGCCCGTATTGATGGCCTCGGCTGCGGTCGTTTTCGTCAAGGTCGAACCTGTAAACCTGATCCTGGGAGTCATCGTCCGAATGAGCGAAGCCGTCATACTCGCTCTCTGAGTCCTCCGAGTTGGATTCGGTCAAAGGCTCTTCGATGTATACCTCACCAGAAGGCTGCGGGTAGGGGTACTTGGCATACCTTCTGTTTCCATAAGACTTGTGAGGTTGGTTTTGGTACCTGGGGCCATATTCAGGGGCGTACCCGGCGGCAAATCTATGGTCAGGTCTGCTTCTCCTGTGCTGGCGGGGGTGCTGGCGGGAATACAGCCTGTTGTAGTGGGGAGCTGGCCCGGACCGCAGAAAATGTGGCCCATTTCTGTGAGAAGATCTGGAGGATTTCCTGTTGTACTTGGGATTGCGGAACAGCATGCTTGGTGGTGAAAGCTAAGGGGAGAGAGCACTATTTAACGTTTTGCGAGGAAAATCTTAGCGTGGAGCGCGATGAGACGTGCGGCTCGCGCAGCTACCGCTTTGGACCGCACACAGGTTGCGCGCTGCGTTGGCGGGGTTGCATGCAGGCCGCGCCCCTTTCCCGGAGTAACACCCGTGCCTCCGCCATTTCGCACGAGTTCCTTCGAATTCCATGGACTTCCATCGAGCTCGCTGGAACTTTGGCCGTGTGCAGTCTGCGTCTTCGCGCCCGCTCATTGGCTGCCCCATGCGACGCGTCACAGTCGCCACTGAAAATGCGACGCCTCCATGCACGCCGTACGCGTACGCAGGCGGCGGCCCCGCCATTTATGCACTTAGCGGAGAATCCCAGCTCGCCGACATGTTGCACTCTTGTTTTTTGTTCACATGACCGCAATTGGGCACTGTCGCAATAGGCGCCATGTCCCAGCACTGGGTTTTTTAACCGCATAGTAGTGGCCGCCCCAAAGTGTGGTACGGGTGCGGGTCAGCCTTCAAGTGGGCTGGTCCCGGCTGCACCGGGTCGCAGGTCTGCTGATGTACCGCTCTTTTTTCGGCACGTGATTAACAAGTTACCCGGACACGCCACTTGGTCTATATAAGTGCGCGTTTCCCCTACAACCCAAGTTTTTCCCACCAAATCTCTTTGCCATTTGGCTTAGATCAAGTGTAGTATCTGTTCTTTTCAGTGTAACAGCTGAAACGTCATCATTGATGACATTCTTATATTGCAATTTTTGGACTGGACGCTCCAGTGCCTGATGGGCTTGCTCACACACTGGGGCACAGTGTCGTTACCGTTCCACCCTGGGTTTCTGACGCGAATTTTAGTTGTGCTTTGTGAGGACATAAAGCGTGAGTAAAATGGTCGGCCTCCCAAGGTCAGCGGCACACAGGTGAGGACCGCTAGATAGGAAACACTACCGCCGGTAGAGTGCGTTGCGCGTGCCCTGCTCGCGTGCGCGGTCACGTGGCCTGCGCCCATCTCAACCCCCCTTAGTAGCGCCTTCTCCGGTGACATGGGCGACACCGGCTCTGAACTACCGGCGGGACTCTTTCCCAAGATAAGCCCCGCAGACAAGCGGCTCGGAGACCGAATGGACTCCGTGAATTCCATCCAATCCCCTCACCACCCCGTGACGCCAAACGTCTCTGCCCTCCCAGTCAATGAGCCACACCTTGAGAGTGATGGAGATCTGGAGCAAGATTTCGGCTCAGGCCTGGGATCTGACTCTCTCAACACGGATTTGGGAATCCAGAAAATCTTTGACGACTACCAAAACCGACAGCGAGGCGGTCATTCCGAGCCCTCCAAGAGCGCCACGTCGGCGAGTCCAAAGCGGCAGAAGCTTCGACACTTTTCCCACAGCCAAAGGCAGCTCTTCCCCAAAATCAAAGCGATTTCCGCCGGAGCCAATTCCACGACATCTACGCTTCTGCTGTCTCAGGAGACAGAAGCGGCCCTGGGCGTCTGCAAGGACTGGGACGGAACATCGCTACCGTTGGTTAAACAAATGATGGCCGCGGGCGAGGGTAGCAACCATTTGCGGGAATTCCAAGCCAACCCGACATGCAAGTTTCCATACGTGGCGTGGTATGAAGCTATGGCCCGAGACCGGGGCGATACGGGGTCCATGTTTGGTGTTTCGAGCCTTGATGAGTACAGTCAGTTCGTGGAGTTGACCAAGTGGAATCAGCGGATTGCAGACAAGGTGGCCGCGATGCTGGGCGCCGGCGATAAGCCGCTTCAAGTGTTGGATGCGCACGAGTTCCAGGCGTACCACCAGCAAAACCTCGACAGCAAAGACCCCGAAGCAGGAGGGGCCGGGCGGCGTGCTAGTGCGGGACGCAGCATGTCCAAGCGGCGACCTGGCGTCGTGCCCGGGGAAACAGCGAAGAAAAGCCGCCACCTCCACCGAAGTCTCAAAGTGCGCCATCTCCAGATGATCCTGTTGGGGGGAACGCTAGGAGTCGGGCTCTACTTGAATAGCGGAAAGGCGCTTTCCATTGCCGGCGGGTTCGGCACGCTCTTGGCGTTTGTCTTGGTGGGCCTCTTGGTCATGGCCACGGTCAACTCGTTCTGCGAAATGGTGACGTTTGTGTCGGTGGTGGATGGGGTGTCCGGACTCTCGTCGCGGTTTGTGGACGAGTCCTTTGGGTTTGCGACGGGCTGGCTCTACTTTCTCAGCTTCTCTTTGGGCCTCGCTGGCGAGGTCGTGGCCTCCATCATTATTTTGAGTTGTTTTCCGGGCGCCAAGATCGGCGTGAGTGCAGGCTCCACCGCCGGCTTCACCACGTTGTTCTTAGGCGCATGTCTTGCGAGCAACATGATCCCTGTACTGGTGTTTGGCGAAATCGAGTACTTTTGCAGCCTCTTCAAGATCATCACGACGCTTGGGGGCATCATCATCATGATAGTCATCAACCGGGGCCACATGGGAGAACAAGGCGTGATTGGGTTCAAGTACTGGCAGCACGCACGGTCGGACTTTGAGCAGAACATCATTTTCGGGCTTTTCCGGCCGTCGTTTGATCTCTCCAACACGGGATCCGCCGATTCGCCTCGCGCCATTGGCGGCGACTTGGGCCGCTTTCTCGCGCTCTTGGCGGCCATCAACATTGCCGCTTATGCCTACAGTGGCACGGAGATCGTGTGCATCGCCGGATGCGAGGCCAAGGACCCCCGCAAGGCGCTTCCGTCGGCGACCAAACGCGTGTTCTGGCGCATCTTGATCTTCTACTGCTTGGCGCTGTTCATGGTGTCGTTGAACTTGTACGCGGCGGACCCGCGGCTTCTCCGCTACTATAGCGGGATGCTGGCGGTGGCACCCGACGCTGTGAGCAGCGACCGCGTGGTCCAAACGGTGGGTGGCAGCACGTGCAAATACCCCATTTCTTCCTACAACGCGCTTGGCAGTGGGTTGCAGAGCCCCTGGGTGGTGGCGTTCCAGAGCGCCGGGCTCTGCAGCTGGGGCGTGGTGGGCAACATTTGCTTGTTCATGTTTGCGCTCTCGTGCGGGAACTCTCATTTATACGTGTCGTCGCGGACGGTGTTCTCGTTGGCGCTCCAGGACATGGCGCCGAGTTTCCTCAAGCGCTGCAACCGGTACGGCACGCCTTACCCTGCGGTGCTCATGTCCATCTTGCCTGCGCTTCTCTCGTACACGTGTGTGACGCGGCAGTCCACGGAGGTGTTCCAGAACTTGACGAGCGTGATCTCCGCGTCGGGCGTGTTTGTGTGGTTTGCCATGTGCATCTCGTTCGTGCGGTTCTACTACGGGCTCCAGAAAAGGCCCGACACCGTGGCACGCCATGACAAGGCGTACCCCTACAAGTCGCCTCTTCAGCCGTACCTGGCGATTTTCGGCGCCGCGGGGTCTGCCTTGGTGCTTCTTTCCATGGGCTTCGTGGTGTTTTTGGACGGGTATTGGAACACCATGTTTTTCTTCTCCAGCTACGGCACGCTCATGGTCTTTGCCATACTATACGTGGGCCACCGAGCCATCAAAGGGTCCAGCTTCCTGCACCTAGAAACGTTGGACTTTGATAGTGGCCGCCGCGAGAACGACATCTACGTCTGGGATGGGGGGAGGGAGTACAATCGAAGGAGTGCGAGGGATGTGGCGCACAAGCTTGTGGACATGATAGCGTGAGGCCAGGAGGGGAGGTCTGGGCGCTCGAAGGCGCTCAATACATGACCCCATGGCCCCATGACCCCATGACCCCATGGCCCCATGGCCCTTATGTTCTCCTTTACCACCAGCATTTAGAATGCATCATCCAAATGGGTCCGTGCAAAGATGCATTCATTTCCCTCACTATAAGAGAGCACCAGATTACATTGGTGTTGCTCAAAGCTTCGAGGAGTACATTCACGCTGGGCAGGAAACCAGGCAAGTGAGCCTTCTGAGAAGGACAGGTCCAAGCGTATTGTGCGGCGCCCGTGTTCTCGCATGTGCCGCCAAGTGTCCTTCTTGCACCAGTGCTCTATGTGGCTACATGACTTTAATGTGGACCAATATAAAGTATATGATGAATGGCAGGGATTAATTTATGGGCAGGTGAAATATCTGCGCAATATCTTTCTCAGACAACTTCTATGCTTAAACACTTGACTACTTGTTTCTTGTAGTTTAGTGATATATTTTACTTTGCTTACATTTTGAAGGCCTGAATCAAAATTATGTTTACTAGAGGTGTTGTGCAGAGAGCTATCAAGTCAGCGTTCATTGTTGATGTAGTGACTGAGGTTTACTGGTGAGGATCCAAACAGAATCATGTATCCTGTGACGGACCGATGGCGGTGATCTGGTCCATAGCTGGCATCTGAATATGCATTGACTTGATGAGTTGATTGCGTCTCTTATGAGTCCCAATGCGGCCGTCGATTAGCGAAGAACCTTCTTTGCTGCCTTTAATGTTTCATCTTTGGTTCGGCTAGGTATCTCGAGGCTTCAGAGTGATGTGTTGATGTCAAAGCGAACTTTATTGGCAGCAAAGAGAACTGTATTGGCAGCAAATAGAACTGCATTGGCAGCAAAGAGAGTTTCGCAATGATGGATCTGTATTCGTCGCAAGGTTCTTCATCTTCCTCTGTTGCAGACCTGCCAAAGCCTTTTGGACAGCAGGCACAAGATTTCCTCGGGCCCCAATCAAGTCGTAGTTTAGCAGTCGTAGTTTGGCAAGAGCTTTTGTAATCGTTCAAGTGTAATTTTGTATAACCATATCCCACTTTAATATCCAAGAAACTTCTTGGCTTCTCCTAAATCCTTCATTTCGANCCAAGAAACTTCTTGGCTTCTCCTAAATCCTTCATTTCGACGGTCCTGCTCAACGTCTCCTTAGTTCTAGACACTTTGACATTATTCCCTAGTGGATCGTCCGCACAAAGTGCTATCAAAGGTGACAAATCCACTTTTCTTGCAATAGAACTAACTTCCCACCAAGTAACTGAATTCCCACCAACTTAATGAGAAAAGCTTAATGATAGAAATTAAGTCATCATTAGCACCATCAATCCTGCGTCAAACCAATAGCGTGGTGTCGGCATACCATGAGTGGTATACATCCGATTTCATGTGTTTCCAAGAAAGAGATGAAAAGTACGGCATCGAATGGAGAAGAGGAAATCCAACCATTGGACTCTACAAGAGAAGGAGAACCATCGATAAGTTCAAGATCAAGTTTCCACCAACGACAAATTCAAGAACTACACTAAACTCGAGGTTGCCAATATCCTTGAAGCTTATAGGCTGAGGGAGAGACTTAGGCTTTCCTCACTCTGCGAGAGACTTGGAAAGTTGACAGGGCGTTCGAACGTCGTACATGATTTGGAGAACTTCGTTGCCACTGACGGAGAAATTTGAGAGGCTTTTTCCTTGACTTTATTTTCAATGAAAATAGTGTTGCTAAATTGTCCAATGAAACAACTTATTGAATTTTGCAACTGCACTGTGGGCACAAGTGAGTTCCAAAATGTCCGTTTCATCTTATTAGACATCTTCCAAAGCATAGGTGTTGAAGAGCAAGGGTTCAAGGCTCTAATAGAAGTGGAGCTCATCTCGGTGGACAACATCACCAGGAAAAATTATCTCACCAGAACAGCAAATACGACACAGACCAACAACGTACTCAACACTTTGTTCAGAGGGTCGTCCATCTTCACCAAGTCATTGAAAAAGTACAATTTGAGAGTAGGCCAGGCATTTTCTTCAATGAAAGAATATCTAGCTTCAATTAAGTCTTTACGATACTCATTTGTACCCTGCAACATCTATACGAACAGTATATCAGTAGCGTTGAAAAGTTGATTTTAGAGAATACTCTTTTTGACTCCGAAAGTATTCAAACTTGTCATTTAGATGAGCCAAAAGTCGTGGTAAGGATTCCGTAGGTGAGCCTGCAGAAGCGTCTAGCGCAAGACGGGAATTCTGAGGTAAAAGAAACAAGCTGAATTGCTGGACCAATTTAAAAGATTTAGACTTAATGGATCAAAGTTATTCTTATTTTCTTTTATTCTACTATCATTTATAGCTTTAGTAACTTCTAAATTAAAGTTAGCAATAGTATTTAAACTATTTGTATAGAACTTTTAAATTCTATAGGAAATTTAGGTATTACATTTATTAAATCATGGATATATAACCCATCTTTATCACCTTTTTTAAAAGACATAGTATTTCCCAATAAAATTAAACATGATAAAAATAGTAAAAGTAGAAGTATCAGAATATTATTCCGAAGCTATAAGAAAGGAAACAGTTATTAGACAGTTATTAGGATCCAAATGTAATGAAAAGGAACACTAAAACTTACATAAACAGGAAATCTTAATCTTGAACAAAAAGGGCCATATATTGTACCTCCTATAAGATGGTTGTATAGTTTTGAGGACTGGGCCCAATTTGAAATCATATACAAAAAGGCTTATATTTTTCTATTTTGTCTAATTCGATTATATTATTCATTATAAATTTAGAAAATAATGTTTTATAAACATCATCACTAGACTTTATTTTACATTGTAATCACAATTATATGCGTATTTAGACATATTGATAAAATGTTAATATATAATATTATAATCATATATTCACTTTTAACAGTAGTTGCTGCAAATAGTAGAGCTGTACGAGTTTTACGTGTTGATATTTCAACACCATACATCAGATATCCAACCGGGAGAGAGTATCCTGGATATGTTTGTAGACTAGAACTGTAGACTAGATCCGTCTAAGGGACTAGAATGACTAAAAGTCCCCTCGGGCATAAACCATAGCTGGACTGTGGGAGTACAGCTGTGGTACAGAAGGTCATAGCGTTGAGTGTCTTTGCGTAGAGTACTTGCAGAGGATCACGTGCACAGTATAATGTGAACCGGAGACATTATGGGATCTGTTAGACTCCCCGTGGGTAGTGTACTACCCATAGGTGCTACAAATGTGGACAGGGTGATCCAAGCGGCGTCATACAAGGGTGTGGGAGACCGCCGAGTAGCCACGGACTAATGGAGTGGTGGACCAGGCAAAACAGCCCAGACATTGTATAATCATGAAGACTTGTGGACTTTGTGATCATCAGGTACATGGTGTGAGCTTGTGTGGGGCTCTAGGAGGCATCTTTGACACTCCAACCTGGGTTGGTATGATTACTGAATTTTCCAGGCAGCTTGCGTATATATTTGGGATCGACATTCATGAACGACTTCTCTAGTTGTCCACGTACGCCGCAGGAAACCAAAGTATGGATGGTGGCTACGTATGGCGCACTCTTTGGTCCTCGACACAACTGGGTTTAATACGGAACCAGCTTAGTGTTGAGCATTATAGTGTACTCTTCTATACTTCGGTACAGTTATCAATTTGTCTGCGAGCAACTTCTTCAATTGGGGAACT
>NKZP01001277.1:0-40046 GCA_002370765.1 Metschnikowia similis
GAGGAATTTCTCGGTTTCTCCCAAATCCTTCATTTTGAAGCGCCCGCTTAGCATTCCCTTCGTCTTTGACACCTCGTCTATGTTTCTTCCTAAGATTAGGATATCATCAACATAGAGCGCTATTAATACCAACGAGTCTGCAGTTTGTTTGATATAAATGCATGGTTCATTTCTAGCTCTCTTGAATCCCATCTTTCTTATATGATCGTTGATCAATATGTTCCAGACAAGAGGAGCTTGCTTTAAACCATATAGTGACTTATTGAGTTTCAATACATATTTCCCAGATCCTTTCTTTGGTTTAAGTGGAAAACCAGGAACTTGGGCCATGTAGATGTCTTCAACGAGTTCAGCATTAAGAAATGCTGTTTTCACCTCCATCTGATGAATTACCATATTGTGGTGAGTAGCAAAGGAGAGAAGGAATCGCAAACTGGCGCTTCAAAATGAAGGATTTGGGAGAAACCGAGAAGTTCCTCGGTATTAACATCAATGTGGGAAATGGTTATACTAAAATACATTTACATGATTACATTACCAGCTTTCTGCTGCACTATGGGATGTCAAAAGGATGGAGCAAAACAGTACCAGCTGACTTAAGAGATTACAGATTATGAGACTGAGTAGATTTTGAAGAGTGCTTACGAGACGGATAAAGTTTCCACGAGATGAGGAAGTTGATAAACGTAGTCACATCCGTAAGAAGAGGACCAGTGCCGTGTATCAACGTAAAGTAACCTTCGTTGTATGCCTTAATCTGAAAAGTAGTTTTGGCACGCTTGACAGTGGCCATCTGTAAGTGAGAACAGAGTTGATCACGAGAAAAGCCAAAGGCCAAAATTAACAACCGCGCTGGCGAACCTCATCACCGCCAATACTTGTTCATCAGTGCTTGGCTTACTTCGTATTTGTATGCACTAAAGCCATCAAAGTCAGTTACCACAGAGTGGCCGCACTTAGGGAATACCTCGGAGGAGAACATATACCTGGCATACCCCCGCTCATAGTCCATGGATCATTCAAGGTTATTCCCATATCGATCTATAGTAAACTATGCTGGAAATAAGTTGAAAATACCAGAACGCCTCGAAATGCTTCCCATGTAAGTTCTATCACTGGGAAATCACAGCTGATGGAGCGGTAAGAGGAACTTATGAACTTATGGTTTGAGTAGAAGAGGACTTGGCATGTGCCATGGTAACCATTCGGCGTTGTTTCAGGCTCTCTTAGAAGCTTATACTCGTGGAATCACAAGGAAGCTCCGAATATGATGTTCTTTATTGCTTGAACCCTGGTTAAACGGCCAAGCTTATATCATGGGAATCGACATGCTGAAGACATAATGATTCAAGTATCTTTGGAGAATACACAAAGGGATCATTGGCTTGGGAGATACTCTGATGGTAACGGCCGAGTCACTTGAGCTGTGAAGACTGTGTGCCCATAGGTGGACCTTACAGAAGGGCGCTGTCACTGGATGGTGTACAATAGGTTTGGACTTGTGAATTCAAAGGACTAAACCAATGATACCCAACGGGCATTGATATTGAAAACGCTGTTCTCAAAGAAAAGGGGACGCTTTCTCCGAAAAGAGAGGCAGCTGCGGAATCTCCAGATACTATGACGTGACCGGGGTTTGAAAGTCTTTAGACCTGGAGTCATGGTGCCTCGTACTGAGGCTTATAGGTACTCAAGAGACTCCGGGTCAATAGTACTAGCAGTCAGTAAACGCTGCACTCCTTGCAGCTATGAGAAACCGTACCTAAGTTTGATCCGGAACCAGATCCAACATCTTAAAAGATTGGCCAACTTTAGGTCTGGGTTTCTAAGGCAAAGCTAGGAGGATCTTCTCGGATATGTGGATTTCAACCTACCGCAATGAGGAGAGCAGATCGTGCTCCGAATCTAGTAACTGGAGAGTTGCCAACATATGAATCAGGAGTACAGAATATGTTACGAATTTGTCGGATGAAGAAAGGATCGTTGAACCATATGATTGAGAACTTATCACGGTGTGAACACCATGCTTGCCTGTGCAAAGAATTGGCCTGGGCCAAAGTATTGAGAACCAGACCCACTATAAACGATACAAGTGTAACTGAACCTGATGTAGGTGTTCATACTTATCTCTTTGATACTATAAACACTATGACTGGTTCATTAGAATCTCCCTGGATACATGTCCATGGTTAATCTACGGTACTCCAAGTGAACCTAGTTTTATTGCGGACAAGGTTTTATCCTCTACAGGTTATGACACTCGAAAACTTTCTTGTTGACAAGGGAGGGTCATTGCACTGGTCTTTTTTTTAGTATCAGATCCACCTTGGAGCTGTCAGACCCCTGTGCTGGGAGGCTGCTTCACTTACGGCTCGGCTTCTCCTCTCTGAAGAGGCCGGCTTCTCCTCCTCTCTGAAGAGGTCGGCTTCTCCTCCCCTCTGAAGGTCGGCTGCTTCTCCCAAAACCGTTTACTGAGACGTCCGAATGGCCAGGGATTACCTTTCTGACGGTGGATTTCCCTGCGTCTTGACCCGAAGTCTCTTTGGTTCCGGCCGAAACTCAGCAATTCTTGCACTAGAGTCGTCAATCCACTTTTCTAAGGACTACACCATGCTAAAAGTACCTGTATCGCCAGACCCATAAAGAGTAGGACAGAGCCATGGGTGCAACCTTTACCTGCGATGTACGATGACAGGTGCTTTTGCCAAATGTCCAGACTTGCGGACGTCTTTCTCGGTGCACGGTCTCTAACCTTTCTGAGAAAGAAGTCATAGTTCCTAGCACATCCAGCGCCAGCAAATGACTTTGGCGGGGTAGTACTGTTCCTACCTTCCACTGCAATTCTTTGACCGGCCAGAAACTGCCCCCCCATCTTCGTTATAACGTCGTGGCTTCCTCGACGCAGCCTCGCCGCAGATCCCCTTTCCGGCTCAACCCCATCGGTGCCTCTCAACGGCAGTAATAAAGTTCCAAATCCACCAACACTGCTTATTGCTAATGTTAATATTAATCCATAATTATGATCTGCTATTGTTATGCCTGGTCCAAAAGGTATTACTGATCAACATAATAAAGCTGAAATCGTGGGCCCCGTCGAGCCCATTCCTTAGAACCCAGAAAAAGCTATTCAATCATTAAACTGTTGACGGTTCCGGATCGATCTGAGGTACGGTTCCCCATAGTTCACCCAAGGAGTGCAGCGTTGGCGGCCTCTAGTGCTATTGACCTGTAGTTTCTTGAGTACCTGTAAGAATCAGTACTGTGCTCCATGACTTCGAGTTCAAGGTGTTTCAATCAACCACATGTTTCAATCAACCACATGTTTCAATCAACCACATGTTTCAATCAACCACATGTTTCAATCAACCACATCATAGTATATGGAGATACACAACGTTTCAATCTTGAAGTGTCTATGAGCGTTTGAATACGATCAGAATGTAAGGATTGTGAATTCCATTGAAGCTGTGAATGAGTCATTCTTTATTGCTCAATCCTCATCAGCAATCTTGGAGTGCCATTCTTTTTGGTGTTCAATCCGGTGCAGGCACCACCTGGGGCCAATGCAATTTAGCATAGAGTAGCGGGTCTAACAAACCACCCCGCCCAACCCAGTCCGCAAACCACAGAGCTTCGGAATGTGTCCAGCACCTTTAGACCAACTGCTCCGAAGCACCAGCTGTAGGCCGCAGGCACCAGCAACACCTCTCAGGTGTCTCTTTGAACCCCAAATACCGAAAGTGTTGACCCGGCCGCTTGAACCGTCAATTTGCTTAATCCTTTAGAGATTTCTTGACATTGCCACCTTCTTGGATAGATTAAGAACACTGGAGAAAAAAACACTTGGAGAAAAGAACACCTGGAGAAAAGAACACTTGGAGAAGAACACTTGGAGAAGAACACTTGGATAAGAACACTTGGAGAAGAACACTTGGAGAAAAGAACACTTTGAGAAGAACACCTGGAGAAAAAAACACTTGGAGAAAAGAACACTGGGTGTTTTTGGGAATATATGAGAAAAGACAGATGCAAAAGTTCCCCAATTAAGAATTCGTTATGGACAATGAGATCATCCCAGATTATGACATTGAGCGTCATCTATACAGTCTCAACTTGGAACAGTTTTGATGCGACCAGTCAGTGCACATTATTTCGATCCCAGTCGTCTTGCCGTTCCTGTCCTTATCTATCTAGACAGGGGTTTCACGTGATTTTCCTGTTCCTTTCCAGCTGGCCCCTCTTCCGTATAAGGATTGCCAGCCAGCTAAAGGTGACTGGCTTGTTCCTTTAAGCAGTCCGAAGCCAGCTCGATCGGCCTGGGCAGTTCTGAATAAGTAGTGGTTATCCCCCTTGTTTAGGGATCATCAACAAATACACCTTCTCTTGGGTACTTGACATTAAACAACTACAAAAGAACAAAAGCAGCCACAAAAGGATATTACAGAATGTAGTTTGAATAATCTCCTTTAAACCATTTGGTTTGAAAAACTATGCAAAGGCGGATGAAAAACTTTGCATTGTTGTCGCACTGGTTTGAAACATTCTGTCTTGGTTGAAACATCTGTCTTGGTTGAACGTCTGTCTTGGTTGAAATATTCTGTCTTGGTTGAAATATCTGTCTTGGTTGAAATATCTGTCTTGGTTGATACGTCTGTCTTGGTTGAAATATCTCTCTTGGTTGAAACATCTGTCTTGGTTGAAACATCTGTCTTGGTTGAAACGTCTGTCTTGGTTGAAACATTCTGTCTTGGTTGAAACATACTGAAGCTGGTCTGAATGACTTCGAAAACACTGTAGGCCGGCATTCTCGAATTCACTGGATGAATATCGGAATTGCAAAATTGCATACATACAGGTCTGCGGAAACCCAAAAGATCGAAGAAGCAAAGTAGGCGCTCAGAGACTAAATGCAACAAGTATGATAATAAAAGACATGTTGGATCCACCATGGATACGCATTTGATCCACGACGTGCGGATTTTGGGAACCGCCCTCGAACCACTTGGAGAGGCGTGCCCCGCCCCGACCACCTATCTCCGAGGCTTCGGCAAGACGGCACCAGTTGCACCCTATCTGGTGCAGCGCCGTGGTTTCCACTCAAAATGCTATGCCGTGTTGTTCTGAGATACAGGAACAATCCCGCCTCTGACACCACATCAGCCGAACTAGCCAGGTTGGGAACTGTTCAGATTGGGAATGCTCAGATTGGGAATTGCTCAGATTGGGAATGCTCAGATTGGGAATGCTCAGATTGGGAATGCTCAGATTGGGAATGCTCAGATTGGGAATGCTCAGATTGGGAATGCTCAGATTGGGAATGCTCAGATTGGGAATGCTCAGATTGGGAATGCTCAGATTGGGAATGCTCAGATTGGGAATGCTCAGATTGGGAATGCTCAGATTGGGAATGCTCAGATTGGGAATGCTCAGATTGGGAATGCTCAGATTGGGAATGCTCAGATTGGGAATGCTCAGATTGGGAATGCTCAGATTGGGAATGCTCAGATTGGGAATGCTCAGATTGGGAATGCTCAGATTGGGAATGCTCAGATTGGGAATGCTCAGATTGGGAATGCTCAGATTGGGAATGCTCAGATTGGGAATGCTCAGATTGGGAATGCTCAGATTGGGAATGCTCAGATTGGGAATGCTCAGATTGGGAATGCTCAGATTGGGAATGCTCAGATTGGGAATGCTCAGATTGGGAATGCTCAGATTGGGAATGCTCAGATTGGGAATGCTCAGATTGGGAATGCTCAGATTGGGAATGCTCAGATTGGGAATGCTCAGATTGGGAATGCTCAGATTGGGAATGCTCAGATTGGGAATGCTCAGATTGGGAATGCTCAGATTGGGAATGCTCAGATTGGGAATGCTCAGATTGGGAATGCTCAGATTGGGAATGCTCAGATTGGGAATGCTCAGATTGGGAATGCTCAGATTGGGAATTGCTCAGATTGGGAATTGTTGGCGATTAAGGCGTCTGGTCGCCATTTCGAACCAAGATGGCGCCATCGTGCCCTCACTCCGACTTAAGATGGTGTATCCAGCCCCCTCACCTCGTTATGAGGCCTCATGTGGCCAGACCATGTTCTATCTATATGAATTGGACGATCCACCTTGTTTGAGGGATCTTCAACGAATGCATCTTCTCTTGAGTACTTGACGTTAACAACCAAAGAACAGAAGAAATATGGGTTCATGAGCGAATTCCATGATGAAGTTTTTTCTTGCATACCAATTTTGTCTATGTGCCTTTCAGAGGAGTTATGCCAAAGGCCTCAGCAAGACAGAAGAGGAGATAGCATATCTCCAAGATGCACGAAGAATAACGGCGTACAGCTTTCTCTGGGAACCCAGGGTCACCTTTGCCATCCAACAACCAAACATCACCAAGTTTCTGGAACCAAGGGGGAAGCAAATATACCAGAAGCTTCTGTCCCACTATCGCCCGAAAATGAATGTGAACAATTTTTTCATGAATTGAATTCAGCAATGATCAAACCAGCAGTGGTCCAAATATTAATTAATGAATCACTGATGATATTCTCAAGGATTAAATGAAGGATGATTCAGTCAACAAGAATTGAGTCCACAAAGATCGACACTAGGTTCTTTGCATACACCAAGCTCCCAAAAATATTCGTATGTCGGTGGCAGACCGCCATCTGATAACCTGAGACTCAGGCAATTGAAACCTGACATTTTGGAAAGAATATCACGTTGATGAGCTTGAGTATTTTAAGTTCTTGACGTGTCGGTTGTTGATGATGAATGTTCAAAATGAGACATATTCTCTTTATCTTGCCGCACTTCAGGTGGATCCCCCTCGTCAATTCCTACAAGAATTCCTCCTAGGCATGATTTTGCGACCACATTGCCCCAGAACCCAAAAACTTTGATTGTTGTAAGGTGCCATGTAAGGTGGTTGATCATGGTAAGATAGATACAGATATGCCGACACAGCAGAAGATGAGGAGGGCAGTGCACAAGAGCGTCAGTGAAAAGGAAAAAAAACTGAAGCAGATCAAAGAGTTGTTTAAGGACTTAGCAAAAATAGACCCGAGAAAAATTGTGTGCTTAAATAACATTGGGCCGATTGTTGCGTTGAGCTTAATGGTAATTGAGGAGAACATTGTTGATTGTGGGAGTGTTTGATCTGGATTTTCATTTAAGAATCAATTGGCAAACTGCTTTTAGTGAAGCTCTTGGCAATGGTTCCTGGTTTAGGGTCTGATCATGGTTCCTTCTGAAAGGGATGCTTTGCAGAATGTTTGCCATAATCGAGTGCCCCATTGAGTTCTCGGCAATGGTATTCTGCAGCAAGTTTCGGGATATGAGTTTGGAGCAGAGAATTCTGCATTCGTTCTTGATTATGGCCAATGTAGAGTTGAGTTCACAACAGAAGTTCAAGGTCCGGAGTCCCCGTCAGCGATCCGGTGAGCTTTGGGCAATGATCTTGCAGCAAAGGCTTGTCCAACTTCTAGATCGATAATCCCCTATCAACAAATCTTCAGCGATGACTCCAGTGGACTTTCACAATCTCCTGGCGTGATTCGTCGCGGAGTTCATCATCTCTTACGCTTTCATGGATAGTTTTCTATTTCTTGGCAAAACGAGTCATTCTCTTGCAAAAACTCTAGGAGGCATTTTTGGGTGAATTGAGCGTTTTCTAGCCGGGAATGCAACCGCTGAATTACTCCTTAAACGCCCCGCCCAGGACTGACGGTTGCAAATCTTTAGCCCTTCACAACAAGCATCGGGCTGGTCTCATCTGGAAATGCGATATAGAATTATGGAGACACCAAGATTGTGGATGAAAAAGAGGAGGGGGAAAACCTAGGGCATTATATAGAAAAAGAGAGGTAGGAAAAAGGCAGGGAATGGGTAGGGGGTAGGGGTAGGGGTGCGGCCGTTGGCATCACGTGATCGGCTGCTCCCCTACGCGCACTAAAACTTTTCTCAACACCTTCAACCCCATGTCTTCCTCTATCCAGCTCCTCAACCCCAAGGCAGAGTCCATCAGGCGGGCGCAGGCACTCCAGGTCAACATTGCTGCGGCACAGGGTCTCCAGCAAGTGTTGGCATCCAACCTCGGGCCCAAAGGCACGCTCAAGCTCTTGGTGGATGGCTCAGGCAACCTCAAATTGACCAAGGACGGCAAGGTGCTACTCACGGAAATGCAGATCCAGCACCCGACGGCGGTGATGATTGCGCGAGCCGCCACGGCACAGGATGAAATCACCGGGGACGGCACCACCACGGTGGTTATGTTAGTCGGGGAGTTGTTGAAGCAGGCGGAGCGGTTCATCTCGGAGGGCGTGCACCCGCAGATCTTGGTGGACGGCTTCGAAACGGCCCGTGAAGCGTCGTTGGACTACTTGGCGGCGTTCAAGCAGACGCCCGAGCTGTTCGACCGCGAGTTTTTGCTCCAGGTGGCGCGAACCTCAGTTGCCACCAAGGTCACTCCCGAGTTGACCGATGTGTTGGCGCCCATTGTCACCGACGCGGTCTTGTCGGTGCAGGGTGAAGACAAGAAAAACATCGACTTGCACATGGTGGAGATCATGACCATGCAACACGGCAATGCTTCCGACACTCTGCTCATCAAGGGCTTGGTGTTGGATCACGGCGCCCGCCACCCGGACATGCCACGGGCGGTGAAAAACGCGTACGTGTTGATTTTGAACGTTTCTTTGGAGTACGAGAAAACAGAAGTCAATTCCGGGTTTTTCTACTCGTCCGCAGAGCAAAGAGAGAAGTTGGTCAACTCCGAGCGCAAATTCGTCGATGAGAAGTTGCGCAAGATCGTGGATTTGAAGAACGAGGTGTGCGGATTGGAAAGCGATACCGGCTTCGTGATCATCAACCAGAAAGGCATTGACCCCATGTCTTTGGACGTGTTGGCTAAACACAACATCCTTGCATTGCGCCGAGCAAAAAGACGCAACATGGAGCGGTTGCAGTTAATTGTGGGGGGCGAGGCCCAGAATTCCGTGGACGATTTGACGCCCGAGGTGTTGGGCCGTGCCGGCTATGTGTACGAGGAGAGCATTGGCGAGGACAAGTTCACGCACATCACCGAATGTACCGAGGCACAGGCCCTGACCATCCTCATCAAGGGCCTGACCAACCACGTATTGCAGCAGACCAAAGATGCGGTGCGGGACGGCTTGCGTGCCGTGGCCAATGTGGTTAAGGATGAGGCCATTGTGGCGGGCGCAGGAGCCTTTTTTATGAGCTGCAACCACCATCTATTATCGCTGAAAATCATGAAGGGGCGCACCAAGCCGGGAATCAAGGCATTTGCCGAGGCCCTTCTCGTGGTGCCCAAGGTCTTGAGTTCCAATGCTGGCCTCGACTCCTTGGAGACGGTATCTGCGTGCCAGGACGAAGTCATGGATGGCCACGTGGTGGGCATCGACCTAGGTTCGGGCGAGCCCATGGACCCTGCATTAGAGGGCGTGTGGGACCTGTACCGAGTGTTGCGGAACGCCATCTCTGCTGCTGCCGGGATTGCGTCCAATTTGCTTCTTTGCGATGAGCTTTTGAAGGCTGGCAAGCTGTCGTTGAAGGGAGGGCCTCAGGGCCAGCCACAGGGTATGCCGCAGGGTATGCCGCAGGGTATGCCGCAGGGTATGCCGCAAGGTATGCCAGGAATGATGTAGAATTGGATTCATGAATGTAAGATCAAGAGAAGGACAGACCGATGGACTGTATAGAGTGCCAGGAGACGGGACGGAGGCGGATAAAGACGGATAAAGACGGATAAATACAGAGCCGTTAAGAGCTGGAAAAACATACCCAAATAGGTATATAGTCCGAGAAACGCGGACCCGGTAGGCAGCGCCGATACGGGCTGAAGCTCCGGTATACAAGACGTGCAACCGAGCAGGCCCGTATTTGCAAGGGCCAATGCCCAAAATGGTATCGCGGTGTGCGGGTGTGGCACGCGCGATATACCGGACTGAGATGCTAAATAGGAACAGGTTTTGCTCAGGGATGCGTTCGGTGCGTGTTTCGTTTAGGCTCTCTGGAAGCACGCATGTCCTAAAATGGTGCATTTTGCATAGAGACAAATCCGGCAATGCAGATAGCCGGTAGGGAACGCCAAGCCATACGTGCATTGCCCACGAGACGCTGTGTAGACCCATTTCAGAATGACATACTGACATGAAACAGTCTTTAGCGCCAAATTCCGAGGGGTATCTAAGCATCTTGGGAGCCACGGATGGCACATGAGCATGAAGCATGCCAAGCATGCAGCACCGTGCGCAAGGGATTACAACTCACTTTGTGCATGCAGAGGACGAAATACGGACATACCACGAGGGGCACCGTCCCCTTGCTTTTTGTCGACCATTCAGCCGTACTCAGGCCAACGACATCGCTGAGAAACAGGTGCCAGGGAAACGTGGCACATTGAGGCAGCAGGGCGGCAAACAAAGATCCCTGCAGGAAAAAGCACGGTCGTCTTTGATCTATGCTCGCAAAAATTTAGGTTGGAAGCATCTGCACCAGCAGGCGAAAAAGTCGCTCCCGGTTGCTGTCCACGGATCAAGGGGAAATCGCACGCAAAGCAGCGAAAGCATACACGGCGCGTCGGGAGCGCCGTCAGCACCATGCAGATGCTTGGCTAGAATCGGCGTATCAGACAGAATGGAAGCCCAGCATAGGTGCTCCAAACAGTGCATAAGTAGGTGTTCACACATGCATGCATGCCCATGCTTACATGAAAGAGACATACATGATGCGCCAATCTGCATGGCAGGGAGAGAAAAAAGCGCCCTAGGCTTTATTTTTTTGTTTTTTCATTAATCAATTTCTTTTATTTTTTTTTTTTTGCTTTCGCCTGGATGTTTCGTTTCTTCATGCAGGCTGGGCACCATTAGTCGTTTAAGCATATGTCTTTATATCTAGTTCCTGACCCTGATAGTACTGTAACGCGTTCGGAGTTTTCCACACTACTCCACTTTTCTGTTTCCCACCTTATATTGCCTATATCCTTTTAATCGTCGTGGCCCCACGACATTGTCGTCCCCCATACAAAGCATCATATAATCCTTGCCGAGGAGCAGTTCATGAATCTCAAATCTTAGCCGTACGTTGTTTACTTTGGGGCCCGGGCCCATGTTTTCATTTAGCGGCAGCGGACAAATGTCCGACGGTGTGATGCGTGTTCCAAGCGTGTCGCGTGTCGTTGTGGTCGATACGCCTAAAGCTGCAAGCCGGTGGCTTTTGGAGGACCGAAGTCGGATGTCTAGGGTCTTGTGACGGAGGTCGGATGGCAGATGGCGTCGCTGACCTAGTGGCGGCCCGGCCCTAAGGCACCGACATTACGACACCAACATGGCGACACTGGCACAACGACTTAGACCCTCGACCCCACGCCGAAAGTGCCCCACTGTCGGACCCTGAAGTATGGCCCCACGTCCCCACCAGGCCCCGGTCCCTCTTTGCGACATTGTCACCCATACTAACCGCAGAACCATGAGCAGCCAAAACCCGATCTCGCAATATCAAGCCCCGGCGAACGGCGGCGTCGGCGAGGAGCTCGTCCCGGCCCGAAACAAACCGCCTGGGCAACCGCTCCCGAAGCCGTTGCCCCAGCAGCTCCAAATGTCGCGTCTGCACCAGCCCAATCTACTACCACAACAGTACTACAATCAAGGGAAAATATATGAAAAGTACGCTGGAGGCGACGCGATGCAAGTGCCCGTGCAGGGACTGCCCAGCGGCGGCGGGGTGAATGTTGGAGGCGGCAATATCGGAGCGGGCAATGTCGGCGTCGGCAATATCGGCGTCGGCAATGTCGGCCCCGTCAATGTCACCCCCGGGGCCTTGGGCAGTGTCGGTGCCAACGCCTCCACCCCCTCCAACCCCGCCGCAAACATGGTCATGATGCGGGGCCCCCCCCAGGCATACAATCAAATGCCCATGCATGCATATACGCTCGGCCCCGGCGAGATGATCAACAATAACTACGCAACCTTCCAGATGCCTGCGGAGCAGTGGGACCAGTTCGGCACGGGGATGCGCCAGCTGCCCGGCAACGCAGCCAGCGGGCCTGGTGGCCCTGGCATGACCATGGCAGGCGTGGGCGGCGGCATGTCGCAACTCGGAAGCAATGTCCTGGACAAGAAGCCGCGGGCACGTGCGCACGGCTCGCGCGGCTCGCTCAGCAGCGACTCGCAGGACGAAATCGCCGCCAAAGACGGCGACTTTGACGGCGACGTGCCGCAGTCGGCCGGCGGCCTGGCGAAGGTGGCCAAGCGCTCCCGCATGGGCTGCCTCACGTGCCGCCAGCGCAAGAAGCGCTGCTGCGAAACGCGCCCCAAGTGCACCGAGTGCCTCCGCCTCCGCTTGACCTGCACATGGCCCAAGCCCGGCACCGAGCACAAGAACAAGCCCAAGGAGGTCAAGAGCGAGGAGAACACCATCGAGCACGACGTGTACGGCAAGATCAAGGTGCTACGAGGGATTGTGGAGTACCGCAGCGACCAGTAGTGCGCGTGCGCGCAGGCGGGGCGGGGCGGGCCGCGGGTCACGTGGCCCGGGCCCGATGCGTACAGCCGTGCTCAATGTCCACGGCCGTGCTCAATGTCTACGGCCCGTGGCGCCTCTGCTGTAGCATATGTAATATATCTGACTATGACTTATTTAATACGATGGCCGAGCAGTGGGTCGCAAGCGGTGACAATGTCGCGGCGACGGTTAGATGAGCAGAGACAATGGCGCTGCGGGCGCCCGCAATGCCGGGCCTACCAAGGTTGGACAATGCATGTACGAATGAGCCTCAGACAATACATTCGGAGGTCCAACAATGTCGTACATTTGGAGGTCTGACAATGGCTCGACGTTGGGCCAACGTTCGCCGATGCCCCATGCCTGATGTGCAAACGGAGCCGTTGCACAATGTCGCACGGCTGGTGGCCGGTAGAACACGTTCAGATTCATTTCCCCTTGCGACACGGTTGTCGGACAGCCCAGGGCTCACCCATGCGCAAATGTCTCGCCACTACGACACACGACCCGCATTCCATACCCCACACTGTTGCGCTACTTGACGCGCTTGCTCTTGGCTGTGTCATGCTATTCCGACCGCCATGTCTCCATGACTGCATCAGTGCCCTCCAATCCAATACGCCGCCTTGGATTTCGCCAAGTCTGCTCCGCTGGGCCACCTAGTGACCTGCACAAACGCCCGACGTGCATCGTATATGCAGTACGAGAAGTGTCCTCTGTCTTCAGCGGAAGATAGCCAGGCTTTAGTTGGCAGTCACGTGAGCCCACCCCACGAAGCCATGCACTGGTGACGGCCCCGACCAGCTGCCGGTTTTCCGCGTTACGGGTGGGCGGCATGTACAGCTGACGTGACCGGTTGGGCTCCGACAATGTCGCACGCGACACTGCAGGACCCGTGTCTCGCGGCACGGCATCAAGGGTTGGGGCTCGTTTCAGCTCACAATATCTCCGTGGGCGCTCGTCTAGAATGCCTACAAGATCCACGGCTGAATTCGCCTTGGCGGCACGAGATTCTCATGTGACGGACTCTGCGACATTTGGCTTGTATGACCGACATCCTGCGATGGACGAATGTCGCGCGACATCGCGGGCCTGACCGTTAAAGCGACCCCGCGCCAGTACTCGCTACATGTCAACTCTCTCCCAGAGCCACCACAATCGAAAGCGGTGCTGTGCAAGCAGGCATCCGCCGGGCCTAAGCGTACCGGTGTACGGATGCTCGGGGGGGGCTGTGTGTGTACGGATGTGGGGCCGGGCGGCCGCGGTGTACGGGTGCGCGCCGGCGCCTCCCCGATGCACGGGTGTACGGGCAAGGAGTGCACGCATCCATCCCGCTGGCATGTACCCACCAACTTCTTACCGCCACCCCACATGTCTGAACCCACGCTAAGAGACCGCCAGATCAGTATGCACCCCCTCCCAAACACCCTCCCAAACCCCCTCCCAAACCCCCGTAGCTTGTATACTAACTCCAGGTGCGTTGGAGCGCATGCTCCACCTCAACAAGGACGGCGCAACCGACCTTACCTTGGCTTCCAAAAGTGAGGAAATCGTTTGGAAGGTGTTGGTCATGGACCGCAAGTCGCAGGCCGTGATCTCATCCATTTTGAGGGTCAACGATCTCTTGCGCTGTGGTATCACGGTCCACTGCACCATTTCCGCCTCCCGGGCGTCGTTACCCGACGTGCCCGCCATCTACTTTGTGGAACCCACCGCCGAAAACGTGGCCATGATCATCCACGACTTGCAAGAGGAAAAGTACGAGTCGTGGTACATCAATTTCACGCTGAAAATCAATCGCGAGCTCTTGGAGGAGTTTGCCAAGAAGGTGTCGTTGTGTGGGATGGGGAACAAAATTAAGCAGGTGTATGACCAGTACCTTGACTTCATCGTCACCGAGCGCAACTTGTTCTCGCTCGATGTCCCGCGGGTGTTTTTGCAGTTCAATAGCCCCAAATCCTCGGAGGATATGATCCATGCGCTTGCCAACGACATTGCCGATGGGCTTTTGGCCACGCTCATCACCATGGAGGCGGTGCCCGTGATCCGGTGCCCGAGGAACGGGCCGGCGGAGCTTGTGGCCACGCAATTGCACGCCAAGCTTCGGGACTACGTGTCCAACTCGCGTCTGTCGGCGCCGCCCTCCATCCAGCACCGACCCGCGTTGATCTTGTTGGACCGCAACATCGACCTTGCGGCCATGTTTTCGCACTCGTGGATCTACCAGTGCATGGTGAGTGATGTGTTCGACTTGCGCCGCAACACTATCAAGGTCACCAAGTATGGCGACAAGCCCGAGGTCAAAGCCTACGACGTGGACCCCAAGGACTTTTTCTGGAACAAAAACTCCCAGTTGCCATTTCCCGACGTGGTGGAGAACGCAGACCTCGAGTTGAACCTCTACAAGAAAGAGGCCCAGGAATTGACCAACCGCACGGGCATTTCCTCGCTCAACGATATTGATCCCAACGCTAATACCGATACCTCGCTCATCCAGCAGGCTGTGCAGGCCTTGCCCGAATTGACCACCAAGAAAATCACTTTGGACATGCACATGGATGTTCTTGCGTCGCTCTTGAAAGAGTTGGAGGCCCGCTCCTTAGACAAGTTTTTTGAGGTGGAGCAGAACTACTCCAACCCAAAGGTGCAGAACGAGTTCTTGGAGTTGATCAAATCAGACTCCAAAAGAGACAATTCCTCCGACAAACTCCGCACATTCTTGATCTTGAACTTGCTCACGGATTTGCCCCAGGCTTTCATCTCCGACTGCGAGGCCATCTTCGCCTCCAAGTATCCAGAGATGGATATGGCGGCATTCCGGTACATTTTGAAGTTCAAGCAGCTCGCCAAGTTGTCTAAAAATGTGACTTTGAGCGACCACCACCCTTCCAACGGCACCCCGCTCAACGAGAACAATTCGGCGCTCTTCACGGGCTTATCATCCAAATTGTACGGGCTCACTGAGGGCCGAATTTCAGAGGGCATTACTTCGTTGGCCAGCGGCTTGAAAAAGTTGTTGCCGGACAAAAAGGCGCTTCCCATCACCAACATCGTGGAGGCCGTTATGGACCCAAGCCATGCCTCTAGCAACTCCATCCAGATCACAGACGACTACCTCTACCTTGACCCCAAGTCCCGTGGGGGGCAGCTGAAGCCGCCCAAGCGCCAGAGCTACGAGAGTGCTATTGTGTTTGTGGTTGGCGGTGGCAATTACTTGGAGTACCACAATTTGACCGAGTGGGCACTGCAGCCAAATAGCCCGCCCAAAAACGTCGTCTACGGTAGCACAGACATTGTCACAGCCCAAGACTTCTTAGGCGAGGTGGCAGCCTTGGGTCATTTGGAGAGCTAGTGCGGTTGAAGCCATCTGTGATGAGCGCCAAATGCAAGCTTATTGCTTATGAAGGTCTCTAATCATGTGTGGGCTGATGGCCTCCAGTGACTATGTGGCATAGTGGTGACTGTCCGGAACAGTTGTGATTTAATGAAGTTTGCACTCTTCCGCGGGCTCTCAAACCTCCTCTCGAGAGTTGGAGCCCATGCAGACCAACGATTTAGCCAAATTGTACATGGCAAATGGCCACACGGTCGAGCTCACCGGTTGAAGTCGCTCGATTGGCAGAAGACTACGGCCGAATTCGGTGCTTGAACAAACTTCCAGGTCCCAATATGGTCTCAAAGCCGCTAGCAACAGCGACGTGGCCTTTGTTCATACGTGCGCTCGTGTTTGGAGTGGCAATCTCGAGTCCCGGAGTGGATATAAAAGCGCCTGGAGTTATGAATGCAGTAAATATGAAAGTTTCTAGGGTCTTAGACCGCTCAATAAGTGTATTAATTCAAGATATCCACTTTTGAAATCCTCGGTATGTGTAGATCAGGTATTGATGGAGGTGCTGACCTACTCAAAACTTCCCTGAGGCAGGCTCATACTGTCGCCAAAATGTCCGCCATCACGTTGTCGGAGTCATTGCAAGTCTAATGACCGGCTTGGCCACATTGGTCAACTTATTGCTGATATATCGCGACAGGGTAACCACCATCTAATGCCATGTCCATTGGGTACGGCATTAAGCGAGTTGGTCCCGAGACTAAAGGCTCATGGTTGGCTGACTGGTGCTTCGCCCAACGCAGCATCGGGTTGTGCTGCACAGAGACTTGTCCAAGAATGGAAGGGGCACCAGATCCCATCATACCTTTCAGGCCCTCGTGATTCAAAGATATCCTTTCGTAGACTCCAAGATACGCAAGGAGTGGGCCGAGTCCAAAAACAAGGTCTCGCACTCATCGACGTCCAGAAGAAGGATCTCGTCTCGGTTGAAAGTCTTGCTCAAGATGCCAGCGGGCGCCATCAACTGCAAGGCGTAGCGCAAGGAGGAGTTGACGCCGAGAAGGGCCAACTTATCCAAGGCGTCCGGGGCGATTTTGAGCTTCTCCAACGAGGCCCTCTTCAGGAGAATGCCGCGGATCTCGTCCTTTTCGTAGGGCATGGTCTTGACAATCAACAAGCGGTCAATCAAGTCCGGCGGACACCCGTGGGGGTACCTGGTGTCGTCTTGCGTGCCCCTCACGGAGGTCATGCCACGGTTGGAGGCCAACACCACGATGGGCGCCATGGAAGACTCCAATGCGCGGTTCAAGTAGGTGAAGATCTCAATGTCCAACATGTTCACCTCGTCAATGAACAACACGCCGGGGATGAGCTCGGCCACGCCCTGGTCAATGTACTTCGCCACCACCTTGTTGACTTCCGCACGTAGCTTATCGGTGATCTCGGTCTTTTTGGGCTTCAACAACTGGCCCATCATCGACAACACGTCCTGGCCGCCCTGGGGCCTTGCGTTGGCCACGTCCAAGTCGTGCAACGTCACCTCCTGCACAATCTCCTTTTTCTTGTGCACCTCGCCCTTGGGCAACGGCACGTACTCCTCGGCCTCCAAGTCGAACTCCGTGGCGTATGCGTCCAGCCGGCCCACCCTCTTGACCGCGCCGGTGTTTGCCTCCACATAGATCACATCGCCGGCCACCACGCGCTCTTTCTGGATGCTCTCGTAGATGCTGGGGTCGAGACGGAGCGACTTGGTGCCCTTGGCGGTTTTGAGCCCCACCACCACGTGCAGAATGGTCTTGCCGTAGCCGCCCAACGGGTTTTCGGCCTCTTCGGGCGTGAGCTCCGTGACCTCGCCTTCGTACACCTCCTTTGTTTCCTTGATGCGCAATCCAATGGACTTGCGGAAGTTCTCCATCAACGCAGCGGTCTTTTTGACCTCGGCGCTGTACAATTCACTTCCCACGATGGGACAGAAGGGCACCTTGGGCCCCAATTCCTGCAGGATGGCCAAAGCCAACGCCGTTTTTCCTGTGCCGGGCGGGCCGGCCAACAAGATGGCTTTGCCGCTCATTTTCTTGCTCTTGATTAGATCCACTATGATGCCACATGCCTCCCTAGCTTCTGTCTGCCCGACAAAGCCGCCGTCGACTTTCTTGGCGAGCCCGTTTTCATCGAGCCCAAGACCTTTGATGTGCGTGTGCGTAGCGCTGCGGGCACTCTTGTCCTGCTCCTTGATTTCGTTGATTTGAACCATCCTGGGATATTGAATGCTGCACGGGGGCAATGTAGTGGCGGAGGAAGAGGTGATGGCTCCGTGTTGCGAAGACGTATTTTGGTGGAGCCAGTGCGCCGTACTGCACACAGTCACACCGGTACACCCGCGCCTGTACCCGCGATGGCTGCAATCACGGCCCGCGGCAACTGTTAAGGGGTTTCTAATGAGTGACTGAGGCAAGGGGTTCCAACAGGAAAGAAAATCTGGGGGTCTAGCCGTGTGACTGAGACGTGTCTAGAAATGCCCTGGAGTGCTGGAACTGGTCTGGGGAACTGAGGAACTAGTCTAGGAACTAGGGGAAATAGTCTGGGGAACTAGGGGAACTAGTCTAGGGGAACCTGTCCAGCTGGAACTAGTCTGGGGCAATAGCCTAGGAACCTGTCCAGCTGGAACTAGTCTGGGGCAATAGCCTAGGAACATGTCCAGCTGGAACTTTTCTGGGAACTAGTCTGGGGGAATATGGCTAACCGTAACCCGGTTCCGGGGAAGCCAGTGCCTAGATTGGCCATCTATATGCAGTGTCTGGTGGATTTTTACCCCCTTTAGACATTCGGGCATTGGCACTGGGTATTGGGCTTTGGGATACCAGTGCATATGCTCAGTGGAAGGCTATTGGCTAGACCCCCGCAGCACCGGAACACCCAGACGACAAGGTGATTAAGATGTGCCCACGCTGAAGCACGGGCTCTATCAAGGCGTGTGGCTTACAATGGAGTGTGGGTACTATAACTGATGGTATACCGATGATCCTTCAGTGATGATGTATACAGACGATCGCATACGAAGCGGTACACTGATTCCATAATCACATAAGACCTTTGAGCAGGTCTAACTGATTGTGGTTTCAGAACCCTCATTCAAGATGCTCATTGGCAGACTTTTCAGTGGGAAAACGTCCCATGAGCCCCAAGCCCGAAGTGGAAGAAACATCGAAGCCTTTACTCAAAAGACCACGTTGGATACGTGACATTGCCCACCACCAAAACAAGTCGATTATGATCCCAGCATATATTGAGCTGTGTGATATATGGTTCCGGGAGGCCTCCTTACTCCGGACGTATCTTTGCAGGAATTGAATGGCTCTTCAAATGTTTGGTGGTTGCAAGCAAACCATATGGCGCTATAGGGTACCCGGTCAGAATGAAATGGGTATCACTGCCGTAATTTTGGGCAGTGTAATAAAGAACTCTTGGCACCTTGGTGCCTCTTCATTTGAATCTGCAGGTGGTATCCACTCTATTCCACTATAGTGGAATCAGAAGTGTGATAAGGAGGTTGTTTAATTGGGGACTGATTGGCTGCTTGAATGGCTGATTGAACGATTTATTGCTTGCCTGACTGACTGAGAGATGTGTGCACAGCAAAATGTGTGCAATAGGTTGCAGCATCACAAGACATAGAGTGAATTCACCCAGAAAGGCGACTTGTCCAGAAGTGATTGGGCAGACAAAGACTGGAGTGTTCAGTGCCGGAAAGGATGAGGGCGACGTTAGGGCGAGGATGGGCCAATTGAGGCGGTTTTTGTGGCAGATTTAGCCATCCTTCCCTTCTTCAGGTCACAGTTGGAGAGATTGGCAAGGTTGAGTTTGGTTTTGCTCCAGATAGGAGTCCTGATCGAGATCACAGGTCCCATCCCACGCTTGCAATGATTGACAATCCAGTGCACTGCTCAGAATATGTGCATACAAGCGTCACGATCCAGGCGTGGTGCTCAACCTACTGTCCTTTGAAACGGATCCAGGCCGGGGGCAAATTTGGGGTCAGCAAATTCAACAGCCCGCCTTTCTAGGATACTCGCTCATTCGTACAAAGAGGCTGAGCTCCACGAAAGACGGCTCAGCGACTCTTTGGGCTCCATTCTTGGATATGGTCGCCTGGAGCATGTCTCATGTGACGTATCTGGGAACATTTAAGGGTCAACGGACATCGGAGGAAACAAAAAGGGATTCTTCTGACCGAATTGGAGTCCGTCTCCAGCTAGCTTCGTGGTACATTCCAGCTAGCTTCGTGGCACATCCCGAGGATCGTCTGCAGGAGTCACTCTAGTGGCTCCAAAGTACTCCTTGTTTTTTGAACACCGTTAAACACTGCAGGTCCCATCTAATCGAGTGTTCCAGTATAAGGATGCATCCCAGGAGTGCATTTTGGGGGTATTGGACCGGTGGACACATTGAGAAACTCCGCGGTGATTCGATGCTACCTGAGCTGAGCAGCCGCTTCTACTTGGAATTGCCTCCCTTTGGCATTGCCTCCCTTTGGATTCAGACCGCCTTCACAGCCTTTGGGTTGTAATATAGTGGCCTTCCTTCTAACAATCCTCTAGTGGCTGTCTCAATGGCTTAGCCAGGAGGAGATCTCGGAACGGGGCATCAACCACACGCTCAGTCATTTACCTTTGGGACCGTTTTCTGGGAAGCTACATGCTCACAAGTAATGTGCTACATATCTCACCGGGATAAACTGTGAGCACCCAATGATCCACCTTTCGAAGCAGGCCGTGGATCACTGGCTCTGGGTCGGTGATTTTTTGCTTGCTCGTGGGGTGGAGCGGATTGGTACTCACACCTTTGGGCCCTATGGCTTGAACCTCTGATTGTGGCGGATGACGAGCAATGTGACGATTCGCATTGAAGGTGAAGGAAAGTGGGTAAACGGGACAGATTTGTCCGTTCTACCATCCAGAACTGCTTACAATGGGTGGCTCGATAATAAAAACAGTCCCCATGGTCTACTCCAAGAACATGTCACCTCATACGGAGAGCCACGTTGGCTGTCCTTTTCGTTTGAAGCTCGAGGATCCGCCATTGACAAGAAGGTGAAACCAACGGGGTCTTGAGCCATCAATCATGGCCATCAAACCACGCATAACCCTTAGCATGCCGCTATGAGGACGGTGCCTCGAAAGAGGTGAACAATCCAGGCCAAGAACGAAAGAAGTTCAGAGGTTCGAGTTGGGGATCAGAAACCGGTGCACACGTGGTCTAATAACACGAGGGGTTTTAAGTGGGTATTTCAGCATTTTTAGTTGGCGTCTATGTCGACATTATGCAGCACTAAGCCAACGCTACGATCTAAGGGCTCTTTCATTGTGACATTCGCCTAGATTGTACTAGGGATTGCACGACTTCTCAGCGTGTTCAGATCGGAACTTTGACAATGCCCTATCCAAGGCGGTGAAGCAGGGTTTTGTTGCAGACAAATGGATGTCACCGCAGCATTCTCGATTGGAGTTTGAAGAAGAAATCTATGTGAAGCAGCCAGGAGTCGTGTCTTTGAAGGAAAGGAACATTCGGTGCTCAGGCTCATGAAGTCTTTGTGTGGCTTGAAGTTGGCCCTCGGGGCTATCAAGGAGTCCTTCATAAGGCTATCATAAAGTGGGGATTCCACAAGCCCAGACCGGAGCCACGGCTCATATAAGCATATCAAGGGAAAGTTACGTCGATTGATTTGTACGATAACTTGACAATTGGACCAAAGGATTCGTGTGTGATAACGTACTGTCGAGTGCTTCAAGGCGAACATATGAAGGCAGAGTGAAAGTGCACAGACTCCAGTGAATTAGGAGTTGCTGAACAAGGGTCCAGAAGAGAAGCATTTCAGAGCGTTTGTGGATACAGGTCTCGCCACGACTCTGGAACGGGGATTTCACGGTCTTTAAACATGAAAGGATCAATCTAATGGGCATCGGAACTACAAGACCGTTGCTGCAGCAGCGAGGCAGAACTCTATGGGCCTTTTGGACGTCACGAAGCAGTCCGGTTGTGGAAGATCATCAAGGAACTAAATTCCAAGCAAAGGACTTCTCACAGCTTCGGTGTGACCCGCAGAAAAGTCCAGCCAGTGACTCATAAGGTTCAGAAAAAGGATGGAATTTGGTGATTAAGTACAAGCCGAAGCTGATGAAGTGGAGTATGTCAATACGAAACTGCGCTTGGCTGATCTTCTTAAAGTGACAACAACACATACATCTCCAATTCTTGGATGAAGTCGGCTAATTTTCGAGGATGGAATCAGAAGAGCCCGTTTATGCCGATGAAAAAGACAAGAAAAGGGGGTTCAGAACAGTGGGCCGGAATCACGGCAAATGTGCTCAAGTGGACTGTCGGCATGGGTAGTGCGTTACCCATGGATACACTAGCGATGTGCAGTTGGAAGACGGAGTAACCCGCATGAAGGGAAGCGGGCTCCATTTTGACCACTACCTTTGAGGTTTAGAGTGGGGCCATCAGTGCATCCCCAGGTGCAACGCTGTGGTTGGTCTGGAGGCAACCTCGGACCCGCCTCAGATGCTACTCTCTCCATGATCCTGTGCATCTGTGGGTGGCTCGCCCCAGGATCTGTCAGGTACAAGGTGGACCTCGAGGACCAGTTGCAATTCAGACTGGGCATGGTTTCCAATCCGGATTGTACCAGACCATAATTCACTGGCGGGCGCTATGTTCTCGGGCAAGGTGGCTGGGGCAAGTGGTCTTTACCCGCGATTTCAGGTTGAGAGTTCATTGGATCCGTCTTTCTCTGCGCCGGTCCAGATTCTGCCAGTCTATCAATCTGCATGGTTAGTGATTCAACATCACCCACCAAGACTTAGCAGGCTGACGAGTGTGTCGCTGCGCAGGGTCTCGAAGGCGCTGTGGATTTCAGGCTCTGGGACACGCTGCTGGGCGAGGGTCGATTGAACTGTCTACTGAATGTCTACTCAACTGTCTACTGAATGGTCTAAGGCACTGACTGCTGTCTATTGAAATGGCTGCTGACTATTGATTGTCTATTGAACTGACTGTTGTCTATTGAAATGACTGTTGTCTATTGAAATGACTGTTGTCTATTGAAATGACTGTTGTCGATTGAAATGACTGTTGTCTATTGAACTGGCTGTTGCCTATTGAAATGACTGCTGTCTATTGATTGTCTATTGCACTGACTCATGTCATTTGCAATTACCGTCCACCCAACTGCCCATTGCATTGTCTTCTGAATCGACTGCTGAACTGCCTCTTGATCTGTCTACGTGTCCATTGGGAATTAGGGTCGCTAACCTTTGACTATTGGGTTTGTGATCTTGACATCTCAATGTTAGCTGCAAGTGGTACCTCGCCGTCGATGAACGATGGATATTTCTGATGCTCAGACCAAGGGGCAAAACCTCATGCAAGCAACTTCGAATCCGCTCTCGTTGAAGGAAGGGGCTTGACTAACCGGAGCGAAAAGGTTTGGCTTCCACAGCGCCTTATCATGATCAAGCCTACTACAATCAAACTGACCACAAAGGCCTCCACAGAAAAAGGCTCTGCGACGCCGGCGTCAAAGACCGTCTTGAAAGCGCCACGAGGCTGTGGAATCAACAAAATCAGGCCGGGCTGAGCCGCCAGCTTCTCGGATGGCACCTTGGACGCGGTGGGAAGCAATGCATTCGTGTTTCAACGCCACGCTGGCGACCCAAATGAACTGACTCAATGTGCAATTTGCCCGTGGATCCTGGAAGGCCTTGCGCCAGTGGGCGCTAGAGAGGTTGCATTTTGTCGAAAGCTTGGAACGCTCATTGCAGGGTTTAGCCGGTGCAGGGCCAAGTCCAGCGGCTTGCCAGGTGCAGGGCCAAGTCCAGCGGCTTGCCAGGTGCAGGGCCAAGTCCAGCGGCTTGCCAGGTGCAGTGCCTCCCAGCGCAACGCCATAGCAGGTGCAGTACTCTGCCCAAAGAAGCGGGTCCAGGTGCAGTCACTGCAAGAGAAGCGGAATCCAGGTGCAGTCCTCTGCCCAGAGAAGCGGAATCCAGGTGCAGTCCTCTGCCCAGAGAAGCGGAATCCAGGTGCAGTCCTCTGCCCAGAGAAGCGCAATTCCAGGTGCAATGCCGGGTGATGGTGCAACCTCGTTGAAGAGCCCTGGAGATCAACAGGAAGACACGCGGGAATGGGTCATTCAATAGTGTGGGTTCAGCCGATTTGTTGAGCTTTGGCGTGCATTGACTGCGCACTTCTGGGCACTTGCATGTCTTCGGAGCGTATCGGTGCATTCCTATGGCCGTTGGGAAGCCTCAGATTCTAGGGTGAAGATCCAGGGAAGATTGAGAGACTGATAAGTTCCAGAGAGACTGATAAGTGCTAAAGAACAAGATCTAGCGAACAAGATCTAGAGAACAAGATCTAGAGAACAAGAGACAAGGATTCTAGGGAGTGGCAATTGAAGCGGAAAAATGAGGCTGACAAGTCCTACAGGCTATGCCAGGAACTCCAGACACTAGGTGGATGGGCAAGCGGGGTGACCGGCACGAGCCAGGCTTTGCGCCACCGTACCTAGAGTCTCTTTTTCCTGGCGGCTCTGCGCCACTACTATCATGATTTACCCACTACTATCAAGATTGCTGGTAAAGACATTCTAGCAGAATAGAGCGTGGCCAGGACGGGTCTTTGAGAGGTTGACCAGAGGATGGACAGAAGCATGGGTGGGGGGTAGACAAGGCCCGCACTGAAGCCCGCCAACGAAGAGGCGTGGGGGTGGCTCTAGTTGCTGGAAGGAGACTGGCTCAATCGAGGGTTAATCCAGTTAATCCAGTCAATCCGGTCAATCCAGTCAATCCAGTCAATCCAGTCAATCCAGTCAATCCAGTCAATCCAGTCAATCCAGTCAATCCAGTCAATCCAGTCGATCCAGTCGATCCAGTCGATCCAGTCAATCCAGTCGATCCAGTCAATCCAGTCAATCCAGCCAATCCAGTCAATCCAGTCAATCCAGGTTACCAAATGTCATTTAAAGGTCTTCAAGGTCTCAAGGTCTTCAAGGTCAAGGGTCGAACTTGTCCAATATGAATCCATGGTTCACACGCCCATTGGAAAAAGGTGTGCACAGCCTCCTCGCAGAAAAGTTCTCCCAAAGTCCCTCAAATGCAGATTCCGCTTCCAGCCCGCTCCGCTGCTTTGAATGGGGGACATGTATCAAAGTGTTTCGACCAGCAGCATCGCATGACACCACCAGGAGATGAAAATGGGCCTTGGTGGTACTCTCACTATTAGTGTCTCAACTATTGCTACTCCCACTGAGCAATTCCCACTGACCAATTCCCACTGACCAATTCCCACTGACCAATTCCCACTGACCAATTCTCACTGACCAATTCCCACTGACCAATTCCCACTGACCAATTCCCACTGACCAATTCCCACTGACCAATTCCCACTGACCAATTCCTACTGACCAATTCCCACCGACTCAATTACCCACTGCCTGGTCTACTGACGACGCTTGCTTCAGATGGAGGTGGGTTCAAACGCTATTATTTAGGTCCAGCGCAGATCTCTATAGAAAAGTTGTCGAGCCATGACACAGCTAGAGCCAAATTATGGGAAAGACGCTTTCGTTCAATTATGTGCTGCATCGAAGGGCCCAAGGCATTGCAGTATCCATCAACACGAGAGCCTCGGCGGCCACCACCGGAGTGCTGGGCCAAAGCTTTAGTTATGGACCGTCAGTGATGGCCATTTGGTATACTGTGGCCATTTGGTATACTGTGGCCATTTGGTTTACTTGGCATTGGTTACTGTGCTGAATACAAGGTCACTTTATCAGTTGTCAGCAGCAGAAACTTACCTGGTGACTGGACAGTGAATGGTTTCCATTGGATCAAACATACCGCCATTCGTGTGGTCGGGAAGCTCGCTAGACCAGACCAAGAGTGGAAAGAGCCCGTGCCGGTGGCGGAAATGCGTTCCTGTGGCGGAAATGCGTTCCTGTGGCGAAAATGCGTTCCTGTGGCCGAAATGGTCAACTGGAAACCGCTGCTTGTGGCGTCAGTATGAAACAAGCAGTAGGTAAAATAAATGGGACACGCAGGGCAAAGGGCGAAACGATGGCTTAACAAGCGCAGCCTTGGTGGCCGGCCACGGGTCACGCCCAAGCCTGGGACACGAGGGGAGGTGCCTTGTTCCTTCACGAGAACCAGGAGTACTACCATCGGTAGAGAGTTTATACTTGAGTAAAAATAAGTCTGAAGTTAACACTTGGGCGATCCGGGACGCCCGAACCGCAGCGATGTAGAATTTAACGATACAGATGATTTGCCCACTTTGGCTTGGTGGTCCGAGACTGGATTGGTGGTCCGAGACTGGATTGGTGGTCCGAGACTGGATTGGTGGTCCGAGACTGGCTTGGTGGTCCGAGACTGGATTGGTGGTCCGAGACTGGATTGGTGGTCCGAGACTGGTTTGACCCTTCGAAAGGCACCAGCCATGACCGGTCGATGCTGTTGTCATTCGTTGCAGCGATCAGTCGTTAAGTGTGCTTATGAAGCATGTTTGGCGGACGTGTCGCTGGGTGTCGCTGAATAACTGTCGGCGAATGAACTGTCGGTGAATGAACTGTCCACTGGGAAACTGTTCACTGACTAAAATGCCCACTGGTAAACAGTCCACTGGTAAACTATCCACTCAATGAACTATCCACTGGTGAACTATCCACTGGTAAACTGTCCACTGGTAAACTGTCCACTAATAAACTGTTCACCAAGTAAACTATCCACTCAATAAACTATCCACTGAATAAACTGTCCACTGGTAAACTATCCACTGAATAAACTGTCCACTGGTAAACTATCCACTGAATAAACTGTCCCCCAAGTAAAGCCACTTAATAAACTTTTTCCTCAATCAAACGTCCACTCAATTAAATGTCCACTGAATAAACTGTCCACTGAGTAAATTATCCACTGAATAAACTATCCACTCAATAAACTGTCCAATGAGTAAACCATCCACTGAATCAACTGTCTACTCGATAAATTTGTCCACTGGGTGTCAACTAACTGTCTCGGACGTAATTGTCCGGGGATTGTATTTCAACCGCAGTGGTTCATTTGTGAATACAATGGACTTTCGACAGTCAAGACTTGAGGAGAAGGGCTTGATTGGAGTTTGTAAATGATGGGGGGCCCAGTTTGAGCGATTTTTTTTTACTGTCCAGTCTACCCTTGAGCTTGCTGATAAGGCAAGTGCCAGTCTAATTTGCCGGATGCCAGGCTAACTTTCCGGCCACAAGTCTAACTTTCCGACAAGTCTAACTTTCCAACTACAAGTCTAACTACAAGTCTAACTTTCCGGCTACAAGTCTAACTTCCGACTGCCGGTCGAAATCGCCGTCTTCCGACAGCGTCTGACCCCAACCCGGCTTTGTACGCCGCCTTGGGTCGCAGCACCAAGTACCCGTCAATCAACATACTGATCTAACAGATGCGCAAGGTGCAGCTGACGCAGGGCGGCTAAACTCCCCCAAACAGGAGCAAATGGGAAGCCAGCGTCGAACCCGAATTTGGCCACGCCACAGTAAAGCCTAGTGAAACCTGGCCCTAAGCGAACACGCAATGGCTCCGCACGCCGTATAGGCTGCCAAGCTGTGATGCACTTCAAGTCTTGGTGCAGCGCTAGTGCAGACGGGTGACCCATGCCACCATGCCGTCATCTCGGGCGCATACTGCAAGATTCGGTGGTGGGACCCTGCGAACACGCCTTGGAGCAGGCCCGCGAGCAGGCTTGCCGGCGGGGCCATAGCGCTAGCCCAGGCTAGGGCTCGGCTTACCCGTTTTCGCCGGTGGCCCCGGTTGCCAAGGGTCCTGGTGATGCACGGCCGCAGCGCCAACCTTGTTACCATGCACGTTAGATTGTGCGTTATTGTGAAGGCACGTCTAAAAACCACATTGAAAGTCGCACAAACAAAAACATTGCTTTCGGTATGTGCTAGCGAGCAGGGATCGCCTCGATACCATGCGTCGCGCGCATTCCCTGTTACATGATAAGAGCGGCGCGTGCAGCGTCCCGTAAACCGGGGGGCGGCTACGGCGCCTCCTGCTCCCGCTTCCGGGGTGCACGGGTGCGCGGGCCTCCCAGGCCCTCTTTCCCCTCCCTGCCTTCCCCTCCTGCGTGTTGCGGCGCCCACCTTACGACCACAGCCGCTCCACATTCCAGAGCAAGTGCATGGGTTTAGCCGGCCGCATTGTTGGCTAGAGCATGCACACAGGCAATTCCACTTGCCGGGGGTTTCTTCCGCATAGGGCCCGCCCAGGGCGTCCGTTCCAGCGATGACGAGTCCCTGCCGGATATAAGTGCTTGCGTATTAGGAAACGTCTTTAATCCGCGCGGCGAGGCGTAAGTTGGGTGTTAAGTACATGTGCCATGCGCAAACCTCCACTGGGCGCTGTGCGTAGTGCAGCTGTGCCGTCAAGCGCAGGAGAGACGACTACAGTGGCGATAAATTACAGTGAAGCAAGGGCGGGGAAGCAGCGTGGAAGCAGTGCAGAAGCAAGGAGCGGCACCGAAGGAAGAGCACGCAAGCAAGAGCACGCAAACAAAGGCACGACACCGTATACTATCAATACACATTTACTTTTGGCATACACATGCATTGTGAGAAAGCTTCTTGAGTACATAGCGCGCAGGCTCCAGTAATGTATGGAAACCGGAGTGCATGGGGCCGGGCCACTCAAAGCGGCTAGAGCATTCTGCCATTGCCCAAATAGTAAATCAGCATTCCACACGCTCGCCTCCAGCGTGTTCTTTGCGGTGCTTGCTTAACTTGGCGGGCCTACAGGTGCACCAATGCATACATCGCAGATGCATCTAAAGAAGATACAAGCGAAGAAAGTAGGGCTCTTTGTTTGCCTTGCTTTACCTGCCGCGTCTGTTTCCGCTTTGCCCTGCAAGCAGCTCGTCCCCTGAATTCCGGACGCGGTTTAGCGACGGGGGCATGAACTACTCTCGTCTAGAGCCGTGGCACGTGCCCGGAGTCGCGTGCCGGCCGCCACCCCGGAGCGCGGCACCGCTCCCCCCATATCCGGGTGAAACGCCTCCAAAACTCTGATGCCACGGCCGGTGCAAGCGTCCGTCGACGCCAGATCGCCGCCCGCAACGGGGAGGATCTGAAAAAGGAGTCATTTCCGAAACCCACCGCATGCTCACTGCGTTATTTCCTGGCTCTTGCGGCCGCCGTGCATTGCATTGCATACATTGCTGCTCTCTGATTTATCAACTGTGCACACCGAGCAGAATGGCCCGACATTGAATTTCGTGTCCATCGTCTGCTGCTCGTGGTGACCAGCCTCCGGGTGCAGGTGTGCCAGAAGCGCAAATGCAACGAGCGGGGCGGATCTATCTGCAGGCTCACCATAGCTGGTGCGTCCGGGGGATGCATGCTCATACCGGGAGATGCCTGCCCAGCGGGACTCCGCTTTGTCTGGGCGTCGAACGATGCTGTTTGCATGTCTCCAGCTCGCCTATTGAGGTGCATCTATAACGCAGATGGAAAAAGCGTGATTATCTGTGAGTAGTGCAGCGCTTGTTCGCCGGCCCACTCATGATGCAAGCTGCGCGACATTCTGCGCGGCTCTCCTGGTTTGTATACGTGTGCGCTGGGCGTCCAGAGCCACTTCCCGCCTTGGGGGGTTTCGACTGCAAAATGGGCCGGCTTTAGCTATACCCGCTCTGGCCTGTTTTTTTTTACCGGTTGCTGTGGCATGAGCAGGGCACCGCACTTTTTTGGTGGGCTCGTGTCCTCTCACCGGCGGCTATATGCAGGTGCGTTGTTTCAACCTCCACCTCTACAATGTACTCCAGGAATCAAATTCCTTATTAAAGCGTAGCCTATGTATTTATGTTCGTTCTTGATCCACAGACGGGACTACGGATGCTACAAGATGCACGGTGTATGAAGGTGCACAGCATCGTGTGCTAGATGCAGGGTCATCTGTAGAACGCTCCTGGTGCATGACTTGCGACGTCCCTTGGGCAGGTTCCCCTTCCTGGAGGTATCTCTTCTCCACACATAAATTCTAGGGGGCAGCAACCAGGGGTTTCCCACGTGCACCCAAGGTTTACCTGCAAGCAGCCCTGACCACCGGGCGGACTGACCACCAGCCAAGTCATTGGGTCTCCAGGTCCTCAGGCTTTTCATTGGAACTCCAGGCCCCCAGGCCGTTCATTATTTGCAGGCGGATCCCTAGACCACCGCCCTGTGTTGAAGACTCATGGTCTTTAGAAGCCCTCCCCCTTCGTGCCTGGTGATGATCCTGTTGCATTGCAGGCGATGGTGCCCATACCACTGTCATTCCTAGTGGTGACACTCCGGGGCCTTGAGTTTGGATCGTCACCCCTGGCCCTTGAACAGCCACCTGGTTCCTAGTGTGCAAACACTCGTGGCGCTGGCATCGGCAGTGTCCAAGTCAGGCCTTTGTATTCCTTGATTGCCTCGAGACTGAAGCAACTCTCAAATCACGCACCAGCACAGGTGGCCGGAAGCACGGCCAACGCGACAATCTTGATTGTTTAAACCGTCACAAGAAAAGGGTTTGCTCTTCTCAGTTCATCTTTCCCCGAGCAGCAAGAAACTTGGTTGAGGCTGTCTTCCATCGATGGTGGTGTCGGTGCTGGAAAGGAAGAAATGCCTCGACTTGGAAACGCTTGGAACGCTTGGAACGCTTGGAACGCTTGGAACGCTTGGAACGCTTGGAACGCTTCAAAACGCGTCAACCCGTAGGTATGGGTCTCATCAAACCAAAGCTTCTTCTGTCATGTCAATAGCGCCTCGTCTCGGCAAACAAGCCCGCTTTCCACACTCCCAATCCCACCTTTCGAAAAGCAAACCTCTTGATGTGGCACACTTGCTTCATCACGGCGTGGCGAGCACTCGTCATTTCCTTCATGCTCAACTGAGCCGAGCATCACGGAACTCCACGCCATATGCCGTCGCCACACCTCATCCCCACGCGGTGTGACCGTTCCAATCACCCACCCCCTCTAAGCAGACGAGCTCAATCCTCCTCGGGTTCGAAGTCCTCCACCGGCTCTTTGGGCTCTTGGCCCTCGGACCATTGCGTCACATCGTCGATATAGCTCAATATCGTGGCCACCAGCGGCAGGTCCTGCGTGCAGTCGAGGGGAAGAAACTGCACCATGCCAAAATCGTCCACCAAGTGGGCGATGGCCTTGTTCAAGCGGGCGTACTTCTCGTTGAACTTCGACTCGCGTTCCGAGTCCGCCGTTTCCAACACCATTGGGTCCGGGTTCAAAAAACGCTTCAAGTCTTTTCGGGACACGTCATTCTTGATCAAGTCCGTCTTGGACAAGATGTTGATATGCGGCAACTCCAATAGGATCATCGCTGACATGGCGCTCAACGCGCCACTGAAGAACTTGGACCGGTCCACCACAAACGGCGCCTCCAAGAGGTACGTAGCACACAAATTAAGGTTCAACAGCGTCTTCAAGTGCCGCACAATCGTAGGAAGCACAGGCACGTGCGTGTAGAGCTCGATCTGGCCGGGGCAATCGAAGATCAAGTACTCGTCGTTGTAGTCGCCAATCTCCTCGTCGAGCCAGTCCAAATTGTTGAGAAGATACTCGAAGCAGTACACCAAGCCTCCATTGGGGCCGAGATCCATCTCCTCCATCACGTCCTGCAAAGTGATCAAGTCTCGGATGTCCACGGTAAACTCGTATTCCTTGGCCTCCGCGGCAGGGTCGAGATTGACAATGTGCGCCCGGCGCCCGATGGACTGCATATGCGAGATGATGGAGTTGCAGAACGTTGATTTCCCGGCGCCCGCAGGCCCAAGCACTAGTACCCCGACTCTTGACATGGTGGAGGAGCATGTGTGGCGCTGCGGCCAAGACGCGATGGATGCGGTATCACGTGCGCACCCGTACCTCCCCCGCCCGGGCCCAACCCGGGTGCCACGCCCACGGGCCCAACGTCTCCCGCTACTGGCGACACCAGCATGGGTCGAAGTCGTTTTCCATTTGAATCAAAGCGTCGATGTGATGCTCCAGAAACACCGCCTCGCACTGCTTGCGCAAGTGGGCCGTGTTCTCTCCCCGGTACACCTGCACATGGATGAGTCCCGTAATGTTCTTATCGGCGGCCCAGAATCTGGGCGTGGTGAACGACTTGATGCCTTTGATTTTCGTCAAGCCATTGAGAGAGTCCCGCACGGCCGTTTCCTTCTTCGGGTCTAACTTGAGGAGAAGCGACGAGGCTGTAGACTTCATGAGCGGAACCGCAGTCAAGAAGATCAAAACCGCTATGATGATCGACGCCACGGGGTCGAATCCTTGCCACTTGAAAAGCTTGGTGAGCACGGTCGAAATGACCACGCCGACCGACCCCAACGTGTCAGCTAGGATGTGGAGAAAGATTCCTCTCATGTTGTCGTTCATAGCTTCGTCCTCTCCTTCGGCGCCTTGCCCATGCGAGTGACCATGGGAATGTCCGTGGGAGTGTCCCGAATGGCCATGAGAATGTCCAGAGTCAGAGTGACCTGAAGGGCCATGGGAGTGTCCATGGGAGTGTCCAGAGTGGCCGTGGTTGAAAGCAAAAATCCCAACAATGTTCACCAAAAGACCGAGAACGGAAACGATGATCAACTCCGTGGTCTGCTGCAAGGAGACGGGATTGAACAAGCGGCCAATCGCCTCGAAGATGATGCTCCCCGATATCCCCACGAGCAAAGTGCCGTTGGCAAAACCAGCCAATGTCTCGAAGTTCCGGAGACCAAAGGGAAACTTCGAGTTAACATCCACTTTGTTTTTCAGTAACACTCCAGCCACAAGACCAAGCGCCAACGAGGCACAGTCGAGTGCCATGTGCAATGAGTCAGACAAGAGTCCCAACGATTTGGACCGGAAGCTGTACACAAGCTGCACAAACATGAACGCCGTGTTGAGCATGAGGAAATTAAAGATGGCTCGGGTGTCCGAATGGGCCAAAATTTCCTGAAGCATGCGGGGCTTATCATCCGCAGACTTTTTCTCGATGGACTCCGCAAATTCCCGGGTTCGGTCTATCTTCACGAGCATGGGAGCTCCAATGCACATCAAAGCATCGAGAGAGCCAACCGGTCTGGATTTGAGAACAAGGCACTCGAGCCCGTACGAAAATATGGCCACGAGCGCGATGTTTCGCTTGGAGAAAAGGAGTGCCTCCGAGTACAGAAACACCAAGATGGCGGCCGTGCACAAGGAGATGCCCATGAAAGGAAAGTGCATGCTGTCCAAGTGCACGGTGAGGAGAGCACCGAACGAAGCGATCGCCCCAATCACCACTGCTACCAAAGGCACGTGAATAGGGTCTTGTTTGCCGGCAACCACGCGCTGGGCGAGTATGTAACAAGCGGCAACCGCCACGTACCCAGCGCCGTAGGCCGCCACCACTAGCCCCAGCGCCTGCAGCACCAGGGCCGGCGATAACGCCAAGTAAAGGTCATAACCAAGTAGTATAGGCGAAGCCACATTAAACGGCTGCACAAACGCGCAAAAAAGAAGAGTAGCCGTTCGAGTATGGGGTAACACCAGGCTAGCAATGAAAAACAGAAATGCCGCGGCAGCAAAACTGGCTGAGCCAACAATGGCACTTTTTTGGGTATAGTGGCAAACGCCTCGCGTGACCAATAGCACTAGACATGTCTGGAGGAGGGCCATAACCACACGCGTCCACGCAGGAGTACCTGATGCCGCCAGCAGAAGCGATAGATTGCTGGAACTGACCAAAAGTGGAATGGCCACAAGAGCCGGGAGTGCAGCGGCAATGGGCTGAGACGGTTTCAAAAGCAATTGAGGCTTCACGCTTTGCAGATGGCTGTAAATCTGATGAGATGTGTCAATTTTATGCCCGACTGGCTGAGCAGATTGCCCAAAGTCATGCTTGCCCGCCTGTGAAGAAGGTCCAAACATGCTAGTCGTGTTTGATGGACCAGACTGTTCAGAAGTATGGCCATCCTGTATGCCAGTTTTGGAGGTGGCACGCAATTGACTGGGGTTAGACCCGTGAATATCGGGCGTCTCATAGTCGGCTTTGTATGGCTCAGCAGCATCGCCAATGAAATTGACATCGCTCTGTTTTGCCCTGGAATGCTGGCGGGAAGCTGGAATGAAGGGGGGTCCGAGCTGAGGAGCAGGGGGCTCCAGGCTGGGTGCCGAACTATGCGGCAGACTATCGAGGTCGATGTCAACGGCGATTTCCGGAATAGGCAATTGGTCGGGCAGGTGGGGCTTCATAGCGGAGTTGTGGATGTGCAGGACGGAAGGAATGGACTGGAGTTTGGGCTGATACGGTCTGCTCATGTTGTGGGTTGGAGTTGGCGGCAGTGCCTAGGTGTCACACTGAGGCATGCGTGCCTTGTGTGCAGGACAATGAATTACTGTCATTGGTACAGGAGTGCATGGGAACTTTAGCTTTTGCGTACATGGGGAGTGGCTGTGTTGAAACCACATTTTACCGGCAAAGGAATTTGGCATGGCGAGTAAAGCGATACTGGACATAGGCACTGGTGCACGGATGTCAAGATGTTGTTGGTGGTGGTGGTGGGGGTTGGTGTACGGATCTTGCGCCGCAGTCTTGGTGTACGGGTGTGTTGGTTATGTTTGAGCCACCACCGCGGTGGCAACATGACACCAACCATGACTACACTAGAGGAATTAGATCAGGACGATTCGTTCCAGAGCGAGATCGCAAACTCGTCCACGCAGGATATCATCAACCGCACAAAGCTCTTATACAATGACATCCAGGTGATGTTCTCCGAGTCGCAACGCCTCTCCCACGAGAAAGCCGTCATGACCGAGCGCATCAAGGACAACCAGGAGAAAATCAACAACAACAAGCAATTGCCTTATTTGGTCGGAAATGTGGTTGAGATCCTAAACATTGATGCCGAAAAGGAGGCCGTGGAACAAGGCGCCAACGTGGATACCGACGCGGCGCGGCTGGGGAAGCTGGCGGTTATCAAGACACTGACCCGGCAAACGATTTTCTTGCCTTTGGTCGGGTTAGTGGCGCCAGAAAATTTGAAGCCCAATGACTTGATTGGCGTCAATAAGGATTCATACCTCATTTTGGATACGTTGCCTTCAGAGTACGACTCCCGGGTCAAGGCCATGGAGGTAGACGAGAAGCCCACAGAAGACTATTCGGACATAGGGGGCTTGGACAAGCAGATCGAGGAGTTGATCGAGGCGGTGGTATTGCCCATGAAGCAGGCTGACAAGTTCAAGACGCTCGGCATCAAGCCGCCCAAGGGAGCTCTTATGTACGGGCCTCCAGGAACAGGAAAGACGTTGCTTGCGCGTGCGTGTGCGGCGCAATCCGGGGCCACGTTCTTGAAGTTGGCAGCTCCTCAATTGGTGCAGATGTTTATCGGAGACGGAGCCAAGTTGGTGCGAGACGCATTTGCGCTTGCCAAAGAGAAGTCGCCCACGATCATATTCATCGATGAATTGGACGCCATCGGAACCAAACGGTTTGACTCGGATAAATCGGGTGACAGGGAGGTGCAGCGTACGATGTTGGAGTTGTTGAACCAGTTGGACGGGTTCGGATCAGATGACCGGGTCAAGGTATTGGCAGCCACCAACCGTGTGGACACGCTAGACCCCGCGTTGTTGCGGTCTGGGCGGTTGGATCGAAAAATCGAGTTTCCTTTGCCATCGGAAGAGGCGCGTGAGTCTGTTTTGAAGATCCACGCAAGAAAACTTAACTGCGACAGCTCGTCGGTGAACTGGAGAGAGTTGGCGCGCTCCACGGATGAATTCAACGGTGCCCAGTTGAAGGCCGTGACTGTGGAGGCGGGCATGATTGCTTTGAGAAACGGCAAGTCCATCATCCGGCATGAAGATTTCGTGGAGGCCATTGGTGAGGTGCAGGCCAGGAAGTCCAAGTCGGTGAATTTCTACGCATAGGTTCTCATGCCAAAAAGAAGCAGTGCAGATACAGAAGATTGGTTGCCGGGTCAAGTGAGTGAAGTTAATGCCGAGATTGGAGCTTGTCGTCAATTTAGAGTCCTCCGTTCAGCAAGCTGGCCACTCCATGTGAGTCTAAGCATGTTTGACATACCAAGTGAGACTAAGCACGTTGGACATACCAAGCGAGACGAAGCATGTTGGACATACCAAGTGAGACAAAGCATGTTGGACATACCAAGTGAGACGAAGCATGTTGGACATACCAAGTGAGACAAAGCATGTTGGACATACCAAGTGAGACAAAGCATGTTGGACATTCCCAACGCGTCTCGATCTCAAACATTTTGGACCTTCCAAGCGAGCCTTATATTTTCCCAGGCGTCACACAGCAACAGGTCATTTCTAGCGACCGTTTCTGCAGCGAGCGGTTCTTCGAAGGTGATTTCAGCAAATTGACCGAAGCATCATGAGGAGGATCGGCACTGCTAGGCATGTGTCGCCCCTGTCTATACAAGCTAGTCAAATGCCACGCAAGCATCTTCCAAATCAATCGGGCTGGACGGCTCTTCAATCTCCTGTAAACTAGCATCACAGCCATGACTGTCCTAGGCTTACACGCTTCCAGTGGCTGATGTACGAGCAGGCCAGAACTTGTGCATTTGAGGCCCCAGCATATGCACAGCTCCAAGGTGTCCTGAGACCAGGTTAAAACATAGTGGTCTGAGGTACCAAGACTTTGGGTGACCATAGCGGTGGGTATCGTGAGATATCTGCATCAACTCAAACCACCAAATCGGGCATCTTCAAAGACGTGAACTATGCGACCAACAGCTCCATGAATCTGAGCATATTGTTATGGAGCGGTTGCCGCCAGGGACTGGTATATCGGAAACGATATCTTAGCAGCCGGCCAAATGTTTCTCCTCGGCCAAGAAGTTGCCTGATTTGGCAGATGCGGACCTCGGTTTATTGCTGATCAGATCCCTTACTTCCGTCGCTGAAAAATGATGATTGCCATCCAACAAAAGCAATGGATCGCGTCGAGTTAGTTTCGCAACACTCCATGATATACACCCGGCAATGAATCAACATTCTGCACACCAACCCCATTCGCATTGCATTCAAAAGGAATTCTCTGCATGGGTGGCATATTTGGTTCCAAATTATGGGTCGGTAGGACTCTTTCCGCAAGCGGCTCTGGCAGCTGCGGCATTCTTGGGGTTTCCATCCTTAACTAGGAAAGCATTGGGGCAACTGAACGCTCGAATGGGCCCAGAGAAATGGGGGTATCACGTGAAAGCTGGCCGCTGCCATGGCCAGATTCATACAAAGTGGCAGGCTCAATGGGAGGCAATTCTCCTCAAGTCAAGCTTTGCCTTAAGCTTTCCCCAAGTCAAGCTTTGCCTTACGCTTTCCCCAAGTCAAGCTTTGCCTTAAGCTTTGCCCCAAGTGAAGCTTTGCTGTTGCGTGTTACAGTCAAATGGTGTGGTTGGCGATTTCCATGACCTTTCTGGCCGTGTGTTGGCCAGGGCTTGCATACCAAGGAAGTACAGTGGCCAACGCAACAAGCCTCTGGCGTTTACCGCCGTCTCAACAGAGTATTTGCTCTAAATGATGGGAAGACATTGCCTAGAGTGAATGGAGAAGGTGTTCTTGAAGAGTTGGATGCGATGGCGGAACGGAAGTTTCCTCGAAGGCCATCACACAAGGCTTCAACAGAGAAGCAAAGAGCTGAATACGGAGAGCAACGAGAAAAGTGCGTCGTCTTTGGAACAAGAACTCCGCCGTGGCAGCAGAGGCCATCATATCTAACATGCCAGAGGAGAGGGGGAAGATTTGCCCTGGGCCCATCTTAGCGGCTCAAGCTGCCTGTCGTTGGTCGGCTTTCGTGGTAGGCCAAGGCTGAGTCCAGAACCAAACTTGCTGCAAGGGCTGCACTGCCACACTTTGATCAACTTGGCCCCACGGAAACCCTTGCGACTCCGGAAACTCCGTGAATCATGGCCATACCAATGTTTGATGCCCTGGCTTATTCATGCAAAACACCTGCATGACAGACGCACCGTGGTGGTGCGCGGCCAATGGGTGCAAATTGGGCAAATTGGGCGCCATCCAAGCTCAAAGGCACGCACCAGGCCGCCACGGGCGGAGGTCTCTTCAACCAGCGTGGTGGCCGCCGCCGGGGCTCATAACGATGCCACCTCCAAGGGCTCGAAAAACCGCATCATCCATGGCTCCATTGGTTCCAACAAGGATTGGCCAAAACCTGGTGCTCCACACCTCACTCTTTGGCACCTCCAGTCGGACCCTTTCACGCCTGCATCCTGGGGTTCCTGTGTCGTTTGACTGAAAGCTTCGTGTGAGTTTGTCTCGTATTTACGCCTATGAATAGTCATTATGATGTATTCCTCCACACTTGGTCAGAATCAACGCGCTTATCAATTCGTGCTCCCACTTCTCTACTAACACCTGGCCGGGCTTCCGCCCTTCTTAACCTTGCTCTCAAAACAAACACGGACGCCTTGCCAAACGACACCGAAATCTGGCAGTCAGAAAGCTTCCAGAAACCCCTCCACCAGCCAATCACAAGACTCTGACCCTGTCTGCTCCCCGGCTGTGAACAGCGAGTTCTTCCAGTCTGAAGTTCATCCTTTTTCTGAGATCATCTTCTGAGATCTTCTTCTGAGATCTTCTTCTGAGATCTTCTTCTGAGATCTTCTTCTGAGATCTTCTTCTGAGATCTTCTTCTGACATCTTCTGATTTTTCTCGGTGGTTAGTTCTTTTAGGGTTCAATTCCCTCAATGTTCTATTTGATTTCAAGTTAAAATTAATACTTTGATTTATTTAATTTATGCCTCTCAATGGTAGAGAGATCGATTGATAATCGATAAATATGAGTTCGATTCTCATTAGACTAATTATATATATAATATAGGTGCCAGCGGCCGGTATTTAATTGAATCTTTTTGTAGAAGTTAGTAATAGATAAAATAAATATAGAAAAGATAAATCTATAATATACTATAATATAAATACTTCAAAAGGAGAAAATATAAAATTAGTATATATTTGATTAAATCATTTATTAAAGATGGTAATATACACTTTATAAAACATTAGTTAAATTTATAAAGAAGGTTATACCTGAAAAAAAACATGCTAATAAGCCCGCCGAAGGCGGGATGTTTTTTTAGAGAGGTGGGCGTAATTATGAGGGGCACCCATTATTCCATTTATGAATAAATAAGTTGATAATTATAGCCCATAAATATCCGATATACTTGCCTTAAGTGTACGCAAGGATAATAAGGTACATTCCTATGGTTAATTATTTAATTTAGCTAAGAATGTTGTGTTTACATGTTGAATGCATGAGATGAAAATAAAGTTAAAAGTTTAAAATTATGAGAGTTAGATTTAAGAATAATAGGATTAAAATTAAATTTACCAGATTTTATGCTGGCTCCACTGTTCATCCAGTCAAAGACCAGTCTTTACTCTCTGACTCTGTCAATGATCGGTCTTTACTCTCTGTCAATGATCTACTCTCTGTCAATGATCTACTCTCTGTCAATGATCTACTCTCTGTCAATGATCTACTCTCTGTCAATGATCAGTCTTTACTCTCTGAATGTCTGACTCCACATGTTTTGAAGTTGCTAAGGGGCATCATGGCATCTTATGGCTACGCTCAATTGCACCACGCTTGCTCCGACTCAGTCTTTGACGTTATCGAAGGTGTATTTTGTTCCTCAAGTTCGCACATGTGCTTGTAGAGGAGAAATCCTTGTCCGCGTTCGAACTAGGCACGTGGTGCCATGATCAACCGTGGACATTTGTCCAGACGAGACTCTAACGAGCCAGTTATGGTGTTTATACTATCACTTCCGGATCCATGGGTAGCGCTCCCTATGGACACATTCACCTGCGACGTGCGGTAACAAGGAAAACCGTCAATACCCCACCTGGAGGGAAGGTTCTATCCCGACATTTTTATGTTCCTAGCTTTAGTACTAATATTCTTGTTCTTAATAATCTTAATATATTAATATCTCCAATAAGCACATCGTCGAATCGTATATCGATCAGCTGCTCGAGAGAGGGCATGATAAGAACATTGAGAGTATGATTCTTAGAATTATTCAGCTGTATAAGCCCGCACTGAATTTCACCCGTATGGCGCCTAGCACTGGCGCTCCTAGAAAACTGAAT
>NKZP01001281.1:0-133228 GCA_002370765.1 Metschnikowia similis
TCAACTTCGATCAAAATTTTCGGCGCGACAAAGGGACGCGGTCCTGCATATAAGCCGCGGTGGGTGGATAACCCTCCGTTTTCCGTGGGTTTTCCTTGAATTCTGCGTGGCTCTTTTGCGCAAGCAAAATTTCATACCAAGTATATCGATCATCTTTGCTCGAAGAAGACCACAATTGTCTCTTTGAGTTGGCATCGTACCGACTTCCGCTTTCCTCGGCTCCAAAAGTATCGTCTTGGTAGGCACCTCTTTTGGCGGCAGTGGCTGTTCCTGCACCAGAGGCTGATAGGATGGGTAGTTTCAGGAAACGTGGGAGGTGCACGGTTCTGAGGTGGGCTAGTGCAGCATAGATGCGAGCGGCAATGGTGTTCTTTGCATGTGGATGCGACGTGTAGGCGACAGTATAATAGTGTGGTGAAGCAGACGAAATAAATTGAGACCCGTCCCGCTGCAAAACAAAGCATGCATGCATGCACACTGTCAAACAGGCGCTAGGCTCAGCTTCAATGTCGCCATGACTTGTCTGAACACCTCAAATTTCGACAAACAGCCTCGACGCCCCACTCGTTGCCTCGACTCGTCGCCTCGACTCCCCGCGCACGTGACCGCCGTTATACTCTTGACTGCACAACGCGCCAATTGCGCGGCTGATTATTAAAGAAAGGCTCCTGTTGATTGCTGTATGTGGCTATATGCACCACAGCGCAGGCATGGGTCTTACTTGCCGTTCTGAGTGCAAATACACCACCCTAATTCATAAACCATAGCAAGACCAAGAATGACCAAAGACTCGTGGTTTGCTCCAGTTCCACTTGACGAGTTCGTGGCTTTGAACAAGAAAGAATGCGAGAAGGACGTGCCCGAAGAGTGTCCCAGGGCCGAAACACTCAATGGGTTGGATATCCATTGTGGGCCCATTCTAAGACTTTGCGGCACATTGGAGGACTCTTCTAATAATTACAGAGCCTCAATTATGCTTGTGACCACCGGAAGGGAACCAAAAATCACTTATGATTTGGGTCCTGCTTTGGAAAGCGATGGTGCAGAGGAGATTACCAGTGGAGAGTTTACCGGAAAAAAGTATTACGTGACCGGCAGAGGTTTAGAGTTCTGGAGGTTCGAGATCAACTTGACTTTGGCCTCACATGAACAGAAGGTGCTCTACTCCATCAATGGAAGCTACAATCCTGCGCACCAGTTTTTTATGCCTTCCACAGAATCTTCCATGAATGTGATGTCGTTTTCGTGCAATGGCTTCTCTTTGGCCACCGACACATCTACATTCAAATCCTCATTATGGTTGGATGTATTGACCAAGCATGCTACTATGCAACCTTACCACGTTATGTTAGGTGGAGGAGACCAGATCTATAATGATTCTATCAAGGTGAGAGTGAAGGCCTTGGAGCACTGGTTGAACTTGACCACTGCACGTCAAAAGCGTGAGGTTAAGGTAACTTCTGAGATGATAGAAGAGATGGAGGAATTCTACTTGAAGTCGTACTTGGAATGGTTTGGTAAAGGTTTCTGGAGAGGTACTCAAGGTGCTACTTTGCAGACCTTATTTCCCTTGGCCATGGCCCAAATTCCAAGTGTCAACATGTACGACGATCATGACATTATTGATGGTTTTGGTTCGTACAAAGATAGAACAATGGGCTCGGATGTGTTCTCCACCATAGGAAACGTCGCCTACAAGTACTACATGCTTTTCCAACACCAAATGTGTGCTGACGACAAAGAACATTTGGAGGATCCGTCCTGGATTATTTCCAACAAATCGGGTATGTTTATCAAAGAGAAATCGCATTCAGCATACATGAGACTAGGCAAAGAAATCTCGCTTTTGGCCGTGGATTGTCGAACTGAACGTCGCCAGACCCAAATCATCTCTGAGGACACATACGCTGTTATTTTCAAAAGAATACAGGCTGAAATAAGCAAAACACCGGAGGTCAAGCATTTGTTGGTGATGTTGGGTGTACCAATCTTGTATCCAAGGTTGGTGTGGATTGAAAAGATTTTAACCTCCAAAATGTTGAAGCCAATAAGAGGCTTGGCTACCAGAGGATTTGTTGCAAAGGGATTGGTCAATGAGTTCGACGGCTCCGTCGAAGTCTTGGACGACTTGAACGATCACTGGTGCTCGAAAAATCACAAGAAGGAGAGGAACTTTTTGATCAAACAGTTGACTGAGTTTGGTGCTAAGAATGGTGTTCGGGTCACCATCTTATCCGGCGATGTCCACTTGTGTTGCTTCGGGAGAATGAAAACCAAGATGCACCATCACCCGCACGCCCATGTATTGTCTAAGGCTGATAAGGAAGCTGAGAACAAGGACGTCACCGAGCACCCTGAAAGCGACCCTAGGTTGATGTTCAACGTGATCAGTAGTGCTATTGTGAACGCCCCTCCTCCTGATGTAATGGCCCATTTGCTTGACAAGAGATCTAAGATCCACCACTTTGACCGGTACACCGATGAAGATGTTGTACCTATCTTCTCTACAGAACCGGATGGAACCACTGCCCGAGAAAATATCCAATTCTTGAATAAGCGGAATTGGAGCGACTTGGTTTTGGCCAAACAGAGTCCATTATACAAGAGCAGGATCGGAGAGAAAAAGTTTCCCAGCTCGCTTTTCGAGTCAGACATTAAAGCGATGGAAAACCAGACTGTCTCGGACAGGTACGTCAAGTATCCCATACTCAATGAGTCCTTGGTGGCGACCCTTCATGTTGAAAACAATGGAAATGACCCGGAGGCCAAAACGGCTGCCTACGAGGTGATGATCCCCGACTTGAAGGGCAAATTCAACTTAGAACAAACCGAAATCAAACATTTGGCTTAAATGCCTCTTCTGCATTCGCAAGTGCACCCGATTTGAGGACTTTAAATCGTTCAGCAGGGCCTCTGGCCTGCACATTAAAAAGACAGTCGTATAGCACTTTTGTCTGCTTTAGTGATAGAAAAATAATAATGCATAAATTAGAAGGTAAGGTTTCATGGAAGCCCTTCATACAGACGCAGGACTGGCGCGTCGCAGCTAAGTCCTACTTAACGTTCGATGCTCCTGCCATTTTGGGAGGGATGCGTCAAAAGTGCAAAGTTTTTTCGTCCTATCACACGAGAGAACACGAATACGACGCTCGCGCATCGATGAAATCTACCACCGAATGCGTTTTTTACGACGTTATTTTCAGGCCCGCCTCCCATAAGCATCCAAAAAAACAAGCTTCATGTTTGCATTAATACGCGGTTAAGGAGAGAGGCGTGATGCAATTAATGATGCGATAGAGTGCCGGCAAATCAGGCAATTTTAGAGTGTTTTGGGAGACAATGGCACCGGAGATGTACCTGGCCGTGTGCGGTTTTTAGAGCAGAGGGAGGACAAAAATGGAAAGATAGGTTTCCAGATACAGCGACTACCGTTCAATTTTTCCGCGGCCCGACAAGCATCACACCAAGTACGCCGCGTCTTCAAACCTTCCTGCATGTAAAGTCGTATCTTATCAGATTCATAGTTTGGCCAAGACAAGTCCGGTTGAAACCTGTTGCGCGTGACCAGATCTTATGAAATGGGCAAGCTAGATGAAAGCAAAAACTCCAAGAGGCAGAAATTAGAGGAGCCTGGTCCAGAGATATCCAGGTCCATTGCTGCATGCCAGAGGTGCCGGGCCAAAAAAGTCAAGTGCGATAGAAATTTTCCACAGTGTTCCAAATGTACGAAAGCGGGCCTTGATTGCGTGGGCATCGATCCAGCCAGTGGCAGAGAAGTCCCTCGGTCCTATGTGTTTCATTTGGAACAGCGGATTCGGGATTTGGAGCGTCAGCTAGAAATCAACGGTTTGAACACGCCTCAAATGGACAGAAATGTGCTTGCTTGTTCACCACAGCTAGGAGCAGCTGATTCGTGTGAGACGATGAGCCCACAAAGCCGAACCAAGTTGACCAGAGACGAGACAATCTTATTGCCAGCTGCACAGCATCATTTGGGGCATTCCAGCTCTGTCTCTTCGTGCGCCGTCCCGCTCGCTACAATTCTACATGGAAACAGTTCAGAGAGCAGCTACTTGGGCGCTTCGCTGGGTATCACCTTTGCAAAGCTCATGATGGCGGCCGTCAAGTTCAAGGGATCCCCCGACTCTCTGCATCCGCTCTCCAGCAATAACAGCAGCCTGGACACCCGGTCTGCAGTGCTACCTCCAAAATCTACGGCGCAAAAGTTTACTAGCATTTTCTTCAACCAGAGCAATACACAATTGCCTATTCTACATCGGGAAGTATTCCTTGAGACGATATTCGAACCCATATATGGCTTGTGGGATCCGGAGATCCATTTGCCCTCGTCAGGCAAGAGGCGTCCCAAGCCTCATATAAGGCAAGACCAAACATGGCTCTATCAATATAAGCAAATTTTCACTGCTAAATTGAGTGCATACAATTCCAAGGTTGAGAGCCGATCTGATGGACTTGAGGTTCAGGACGAGCTGGAGATTTTGCAGACAATTTCTGATTCGATTGAAGTCCCCAAGCGGTTCCAACGGCCTCTTCACTACCTCAATCTCATTTTTGCTATCGCGTCTTCATCGAACCATTTACAATACATGAATTCAATCAGCGAACAGTTCCGAAATGCAGCCATGAAGTACATAGGTTCGATTTCAGAAAATGGTGATCCGATGGAAGAGTTGCAATCCTCGCTATTGTTGACGCTCTATTCCCTAATGCGTCCATGTGTGGATGGAGTGTGGTATATTTTGGGCAAGTGCCTCAGACTATGTGTGGACCTAGGGCTACACAATAGGCTAGTGGAGCGCACCCAGAACTTGGAAGCCCACCTAAAAGACAGGAGGAGGCGGTTATTTTGGTGCACTTACTCTCTCGATAGGCAAGTGTGTTTTTACTTAGGCAGGCCTGTGGGTATTCCAGAATCATCTATAGATTCCAAGTTTCCATCTATGCTCGAGGATTCTCTCATCAACGAGCAAAACACATTGGACCCACGGCTTGCCAACAGTGAAGTATACCAACTTAGCTCCACTTATTCATTGGCTGCGTTCAAACCGAAAACTAAAGACAGTGTTTTTTGTGACCTCTCTCACCCCAGAAGTGAGAAACTAGTGGACAGTCTCTTAAAAGTGGATGATTATTCTGACTTCGACGAAATTGATACCAGCTACAAGCACATTTCGGGTGCTTTTTTTCGCATCCGACACATTCAGCTGGAGGTGCAGAGGATACTCTATGAGGACGAAGAAATATCACGCCGCTTCAACGATATTTCCCAGTGGAAGGTATACATCATGGAGCAGCTTCAAATTTGGCTAGAGTCACTTCCAGAGCCAGGAAGTATAGCTAACTGTGATTTCCACTCAGAGTTCTTTCTCCTCAACTACAATCACACTTTGCTTATGATCAATGGCCTATCGCCCAAGTCTTTGAAGCTCTCCCCAAAGGAATTCCAAATTGTGGCTAGATCTCTGCAAAACATCATGAGGTGTTACACCCAGTTGTACGTCAAGAAGTCAATCAACTACACTTGGGCAGCAGTGCATAATCTTTTCATAGCGGGAACGAGTTTCTTGTTTGTTTTGTACCATTCTGATGAAATTCGCCAGCAGTACGAGATGCAACAGGTGATGAAAATTACCGGAGACTGCATTTCAATTCTCTCCCTGCTTAAGGTCTCTTGCGATGCTGCCAAAAGTTGTTCAGAGAGCTTTCAAGTTTTAACTGCTGCTGTGTTGAAGCTTAAATACGATGCTGATGTCGATGCCAACTACGAAATCAGAAGCAACACCAAGTCTTCAAGGCCAGAGAGTGATGGAAATAAATACCCTAAGGAAGAAAAATTAGATAATGAGCTTGTGCAAACCAATGGGAAAGACGAGTCAACGATTGATCCTAGGAATGCCTTCACAATTCATGCCAGCTACAATGGCAGCCTTGAGCAAGGTGGCACCCATCACTTGGAGATACAGGAGGGAGAGCTGGTCAAGCCCCCACACGTGTCCAATAGGCTGGCTGGGCCTTTGGAAATACAAGGTACCGAAATCTTGAGCCAAACGCCTAACGATTTCGTGCCCCAATTTGAGTGGATTTCTAGAAAGACCAGCGAAGTCTCTGACCCATTTGAGAACTCCAATTACGGCAATGGCAAGAATCTAGACACCTTCTTCAGTGAGGTAGCCAACCTCTCGCCAACCTCCTCTAGGAGGGAATATTCTGGCGAAAAGGATAGATCCCAGTTGGAGGCTCAATCGAGCAGTGATTCCAATCCCAAAATCCCCCAAAGAGATGCAAAAAAGGTATTCGAGTTGATCCAACAGGTTCCAACGGAATCTATTTGGGACCAATTTTTCGCCAAGCCCCAAGGATTAAAAAATCAAGAAAGCCCCGCAAACATTTAATACTTTTTACCATCCGTGCGGTTGACATACCCGTCAGTTGAGCTTTACTTGTTGATATCTAGCATGGAGGCATATTTAGTCAACGCCTGGAGGCTTCTGCCATGTAAGCACAGCGCCTCAAGAGAGACACACTCAACAGCAGTGATAGCAGACCCATCGTAAAAACCTATGATACTCACCGTCAGCCCAACAGATGCCTCTTCCACCAGTAAATTTTCAACAACATACGACACATCAATATCAATTGTGTAGTCTGAATCATCCGGTGGCTCATCTATATTGATTTGGGTATGGAGCAACGGGAGGTTGGGGAACTTTTTCACGCGGAGCTTAGCGCTGGTATAGTCATAGAATTCGACTTGTGCAAGAAGCCTGACCTTCAGCGGGTGGGCAGGGCTCGATTTGGGGAAGATAAGGTGTAGGGATGACGGGTCTAGGGAGATCTTGGTCATAGTTAAGCCAAGACGGTGAGCCGCGCGTAGCCTTAAATCATGAACGCGTCACCATTAAATCAATACTCTTGAAAGCCATGAACTCCATCAATGAGAATCTAGCTGAAAGTACAGCCGTAAGAACACTAGAAAATTTTCCGGCAGAATTCCCCGCTAAAGACTTGTATACCTTGCGAGATAATGAAAGAAAGTACTCCCGTCAGTTCTTTTCTATGTACGAGCATCGCCTCAATACGCTCAAACCAGAAGTGAACGCAGAAGCTCTTAGGAAGTGGGGCCACAATAGCCGCAAAGTGAATGGGAAATTCATACAGCGCAAAGAAAAGATCCTAGACATTGTGTCTGGCGAAGTTTGCTGGGTGCTTGGCACCATTTACACCGAGTTAAAGAACAAGTTGAATATCTTCCTGGATGTGGAAAAAGGCGTGGACGATTTAATTCCCAAAACTCCGCAGACATATGCAGATGAAGAGAGCCACGCTGTGGTAATGATAGAGGATGAGAGCGGGCGTGCTATCTTGCAGGATACTGCCGTCTTAAAAGAGTCCGGCCTCGTGACCGGGTGCGTGGTTGGGGTGTTGGGCATTGAGGTGCAAGCTGGGGTGTTCGAAATTATGGAAGTATGCTACCCCAAACCAGCACCTCAGAAACACATGACAAGTCCGTCAGACGGGTCTTGGGTTGCCATGGTATCCGGACTCAAGTTTGAGGCCGAGCCATACCTCGACTTGCGAACTATGCTTCTTTCTCAGTGGCTCTCCGGCGAGTTGGGAGGTCAGGAGGACCAAGATCTCACCAGCAATATATCAAGGCTACTTATTGTGGGTAATAGCATAGCGCAAATTGAAACCAAAGAGAATACTGACTTCAGCACGACGAACAATTTTGGCAGCAAAAACATTAGCCGATTTCTGCCACAGTCCTTGCAGGTGTTCAATAGGTGGCTATCTGAAGTCATATCTTCCTTACCGGTTACCATTTTGCCTGGCGAAGCAGACCCCTGCGAAATATGCTTACCTCAACAGCCCATGCATCGCTCGTTGCTAGGCAACAATGCGCAGTATCTAAATTCTACAAATTTGGAGACATTGACCAACCCGACCTGGATCGAAACATTTGAGCTGCTCCGCATCTTGGTCACCGCAGGTCAAAATGTGCTGGATATCATGCGGTATCTGGAAAATTTCAGTCCCAGTGCAGAAAAGACGTTGAAAATCATGGAGGAGAATGTACGCTGGAGAAATATTGCCCCCACGGCTCCGGACACGCTCTATTGCTACCCTTATGACGACAAAGATCCGTTCGTGTTGCTTGAAACGCCCCACGCTTACATTGTGGGAAATCAAGTTGAAGCGGGCTCCAAGACCGTTGAGCTGGAAGAAGCAAAGTGCACATTGATTAGTGTGCCTTCTTTCAAAGAAACAGGACAAATTGTGTTGATGCACACCAGCACTCTAGATGTGAGAGTGGTCAGCATATTGCAATGAACGCTGTCGGATATGAGATTATTTTTCGAAGCGTTGCTGCAGCGATAACATGAGGTGCATTAGAAGAAAGAATGAGGCTACTCCTACAGTTATATCCCGAATGCATGTGTAAAGCCAGGCGCGTCTGTTGCTTCTCAAACGAGCATGTTACTGGCCAGGGGCCTCGGATCCAATGCTAAAAGTACACGGCGTCCAAAAGGTGACAGTCCCAGCAACACATTCTGAGAAACGCACTCGTAGCCGACGCTAGTCGTAACACCAGTTTTAAAGAGAATTCAATTGCGTGCTGGTAACCAGTGAGAATTTGAATGCGTGCTGGTAACCCCTTGTCCCCCTTCTAGCCTCTGTGGAGGGGAAGGAGCTTAAATGGGGTGTTTCCTGTGTACAATGGTTGAAGCTGTGCAACCCTGCTGCGTAAAAAATCGCTTGTAATACATTAAATCTGTTCCGGTAGCTTGCGGAAACGCTCTCATTCGTTGGCGCAATGCGTTGCTCGATGCGTGCATCTAAGATGCGAACTGTGCCCATACTTTGCTGGTGTTGCCTCTGATGAATTCTTTAATAATCAGCTTTGGAATGGATCATTCTAATCGTTACAAATCGTTTCTTTTCTCCAATAAAGCCTAGAGCAGTGTTTTTTTCTTGCCGCAATTAATTCGAATGGTTCAGCTCGGCCTGTTGTTACGAGAGCCCCGCAATTGTTGGCCCCGCTTGCGTGCTGCGAATGCACTCCCGATCGTAGCCCGATAACTTGGGTGGCGTGGTTCGGTGTCTGCTTCTCACATGGCCCCGAACACTTGCCAGTGGCACTCTCATAAACGGGTGAATTCTCGTTGTAGGTCAAATCGTTTAAACTTGCAAAAAATATTTTGCACCACGTAAACCACATGCCGTTCGCCAGGTGTCGTCCGCTCGCAGTCTTCCAGGCATATAGCGCCGCCCCCAGGGGTGGATTTCCGTGACCCTATATTAGGTTGCAGTTTTTTCTCTTCCAAACTACATATAGGTTTTCCCATCAAGGCCATTCTATTGCAGGCGGTTTTCAACACTGCTATTGGGCGTGGCTCACACTTCATATTTTGCTCGGGCACATCAAGTCGCCACTCCTTTCTTGTTCCTCCCCTCTCGCCAGATTTCTCCACCAAAAAAAAAGAAAAATTAGCACTTTCAACATACATCTTTTTTCCACCTGACAGAGCATAAACGGCTATTGGAGATCAACGCCCCGAAATAGAACACATATATTGAATTAAGAGACGATTTTGAATCCAAGGCCTTTATCCTAGTGCATGGAGTTGAATTCTGCACAATTGTCCCGGATTGCCCGAAATTAAGAGACGTGGCAGGTTTAGTCTTTCCATCTTTTTTTTTCGACCGCCCTGCATTTCTACGTTTGCTTTTGCCCATCGATATTTATCAGACTCAACTAATCCTAATTTTATCAGTCCCCTCCTTCCAAATATTAGTGTTCATCCGCTCTCTCCTCCAGAGTCTCCCCCTTGCCATCGTTCAACCCCGTGACCATGTCCGAACAGAACTCTGGGTGGAAGTCGGCTTCGAATCTGAAGCAAACCAAACCCAAAAATTTGCACATTGCACACCGTCGCTCGCCCAGCGAGTTTACCCATTTGATGGTGGAGCAATATAATCTCCAGCGTCAAAACGAAGCGCAACAGAAAGGGCCCCCACAAAACCCATCTCTGCTTAATCAATTGCAACCCCCACTGACGGCGGATCCCAGCTCTCCTCACTCCAGAAACCCCTCTTTTTCGGGTCACCGCAGAACCGGCTCCACTGGGAACCCCCAACAGGGCCATGCTCGCAGACATTCTTTGCAACTCAATGAAGCAATGAAGGCCGCCGCCTCCCAAAAGCAGTCTAACATGGCATCTTTGAGTGCATCTACATCGACCGACTCTAACACGCTTGAATCTCCGAAAAGCCCACAGCTCAATGAGGGCTTTGGTGGTTTTCGCTTTCCCAATAACCCAGACACAGATGCAAATTCGACTCAAGAAAAACCTTTGGCATATGGCTCGCTTGCGTTTAAATTCCCACCAGAATCAAATGCAACCAGTACGCTTCTTCCTCCCGTGCCCACTTTTGGCCAGAGCTCACCTGATCGCAGCCATCAACGTCGTGGTTCCCATTTTCGTTCTAACTCTCGTAACAGTGATATCAATTCAAACTGGCGTTCTCAGCAGCTGCCTTCCGGTGTATCAGGAGCCAATAGCCATCAAAGAAACCTTTCCAACAATAATATGACGCCTCCATCGTTCTTTGTGCCTGGCCACAAAAACAATAACAGCTCACTTGGTGGGGGCAATTCGTCCATTTCGTCATTGTCGCAGTTCATGCCCCAAGGCTCAAACAATAACTCGAATGGTAATGGAAGAAAGTCGCTATTTGCTCCTTATTTGCCTCAGTCTTCTTTACCCGAACTCATCGACGATGGCCGCTTAGTGACCGGTATCTTGAGAGTTAATAAGAAGAACAGATCTGATGCTTATGTCTCGACTGATGGCTTGTTGGATGCTGATATTTTTATTTGTGGATCCAAGGATCGTAACAGAGCTTTGGAAGGAGATTTAGTTGCGGTCGAGCTTCTCGTTGTTGATGAGGTCTGGGAATCAAAAAAAGAGAAAGAGGAGAAAAAGAGAAGAAAGGACAACATTTCAACTAAATCTAACGTGACCTCCGTTTTAAGCGACGACATTCACAATGATGCAACTTCAGCGCTGACTACGGATAACGCTAAATCCGAAAACGACTCAGAAGGATTAGGAAGAAAAGGTTCGTTGAAACAAAGACCTACAATGAAGAAGAATGATGATGTCGAAGTTGAGGGACAAGCTCTTCTCTTGGTAGAAGAAGAAGAAATCAACGATGACGTGAAGCCGTTATACGCAGGTCATGTCGTGGCAGTCGTTGATCGTATACCAGGTCAGATATTTGCAGGAACTTTAGGATTGTTGCGTCCTGCACAAGCAGCTCAAGCTGCCAATGATAAAAGATCTGGCAAAGAATCATCAGTCCAAACTCCAGTTGCGCCCAAGATTGTGTGGTTCAAGCCAACCGACAAGCGTGTTCCTTTAATTGCTATTCCAACAGAACAGGCACCAAGGGATTTCGTTGAAAATCATGAACTGTATGCTGACCAATTGTTCATTGCATCCATTAAGAGATGGCCAATTACATCTTTGCATCCATTTGGAACTTTGGTGTCTAGGTTGGGCAAAGTTAATGATCCAGTCGTGGAGATTGACTCAGTTTTAAGGGACAATAACTTTATGGCTGATGAATACCCTCCTGAATCCGAAGTGCGTGGAAATTTCTTGACTTCAATGTTCGGCCAATTTCCTGATGTCGAGGCAGAGATCAACAATCCTCACCGATCAAATTTCTTGAACGAGTATATCATTTCTTTTACTCAAAACCATCAATATGTGGATCACGCAATGCATGTGAAACGCCTTAATGATACCAAGATTGAGTTAGGCTTTCACTGTGTGGATGTTTCCTTTTATGTTCAGCTGGGAGGCTCCTTGGAACGTAAAGCTAAAAAGAGATCATCTGGAGTTTTCTTGCCGCAAAAGTCGTCACAATTGTATCCCACGCAATTCAACGATATGGTCTCTTTCAAGGAAAATGAAAAGAATTTGGCGCTTTCTGTAGTGTTCGAAATCGACACTACTAACTTTGAGATCACACAAGAAAAGATTGCCGAGTCGGTGATTTGCCCCAAATCTTTGGTCTCTTATGACGATTTTGATACCATATCTACCTCAGAACCTGCCAAGGACATAACTTCAGCAACCTCAGACTACCTTAAGACTTTTGCATTAATTGGGAAGGAATTTCGCAGGCAGAGACTTAACAATCATTCTCTCGACATTCTGCCCTCTTTAGCTTTGTTGGATAAGTTGGACGATGACCCAGTGCGGATGAGCTTGAACATTTTTGAAGCAAGCTTCAGTCGTCTGATAATATCTGAGATTGGACACAAAGTGAACAGTACCATAGCAAGAAAGGTACACGCTGCACTTGGAGATAGATCATTTTTGAGGCGCCATCCCGTGCCGACTTTGCAAAAACTTGAAAACTTCTCCAGAAAAGCATCCAATTTAGGAATTGAAGTGAATACTTCATCCTCTGAAGCTTTGCAAAATTCTATATTGGCCATCAAAGACGCACATCAGAGACAATGTGTTGAAGTACTCTTGTATAAGTGCATGCCAAGCCCCAAATACTTTGTTGCCAAATTCCAGGACGAGGAGAGCTTCGGGCACTATTACTTGAACGCCCCGCTTTACACTCATTTCAATGCGCCTTTGAAAAGATTTGCTGATCTCACTGTGCACAGGCAACTCAAGATGGTGATAGGTGATGGTGCGGCAGAAGCTCAGCAGGACTTCGAAGCATTAAAATCAGTGGCAGATTACTGCAACTTCAAGAAGGATTGCGCAGCCCACGCGCAAGAGCAAGCAATTCACCTCTTGCTATCACAATCTATCAAAGAGATGAGCGAACATGCCGGTCAATTGTTAGTGATGGGAACAGTTGTGCAGGTGTACGAGTCTTCGTTTGATGTTATAATCCCAGAGTTCGGTATTGAGAAAAGAGTGCATGGAGACCAATTGCCATTGGTAAAAGCTGAGTTTGACAAGGTGAATCGAATTCTCGAGTTGTACTGGGAGAAAGGTGTTGATACCGGCACCTATATCCCGCTGGACGAGAAGTCGAGTTTGAGTTACAGGAATTCTATCAAGAACAAGAATCGGAAGTCAGCATATGAGGCGGCCAAAATTCAAAGCAAGAACATGAGAGACAAGAACACAATTGCCCCTGACAGCATTATTCAGAAATTCGCAGAGCTTGGAATTAAGGAGCCCAAGTTCTCGCATTTCATTCAAGCAGAGAAGGAAGATGTTGGATTGGAGCCATATATCAAGGCATGCGTGACTCGCGTCGAAGATAAATCCTACATCCAGGAAGTGCGCGAGTTGAGTCAAATTCCTATTCTCTTGAGGGCTGAAATTGGAATGTCGTTGCCCTGTTTGACGGTGGGCGCGCTCAATCCATTCTGTTGAGTGACGACATGAAGTGAGCAGGTACATTTGAGGAGTGACCGAATCTCACCAGTGTAGTCCGGAAACTCAATGCATGTTATTCGTATATGTGACACTATGAGAAGGTAGAAAATACTAATATTCACAGTCTCATTTGGTAGTTTTCAAGTACGAGACACTACCTCAGACCTACCACGGGTAGTGCGCGACCCATGGGTGCAGAAGTGATCTGCGATGCGCCCCTTTTTTGGATTAACATTAGTCATGGTGTGCATGTCGTCCTGGTGAAGCTCACGAAGCAATCCGTAAGTTCAGCGGGCGTTGAACCTCAAAAACCCGATCCAGAAAATCCGGTATCACCCACGCCTCATGTGACATATCGTGCATTCTCCAAGTCTTCGGTGCATCCACATGGGGCCGCGCAGGTGCACCCAGATATTCAATCTGCGGCATTAAATTTTTAACCCAAAAGCGCTCAAGAAATCCGCCATCATGTCTGGGAATTACAGCGACCAAGACTTCCCAGCAGGTACCAAGTTGGGCAGCACCAAGGAAGCTAATGGAAGTTCGTTCCAAGACTACCAAGAGGTCAAGAGGCCAACGGCTCTACAGAGTGCAGAGGTTCTTTCCCTCATGGACGTAAAAGCCCGAGCAGGATCGCCTTGCACGCAGAATCCCCCGATTGATCATGACGGACTCTCGTGGCCTTCCCGCGGGGCCCGAGCCAGAATCGACCAGACGCCAGAACAAGCTAAGCAGAGAGAATCGAGAATCGCAGGCGCAGTCCAAACCATCTTGGCCGAGCTAGGTGAGGACGTGGAGAGAGAAGGCTTGTTAGAAACCCCCGAGAGGTACGCCCGGGCCATGCTATATTTTACCAAAGGCTATGAGGAGAACATCCACGACGTCATCAAGAGAGCCGTGTTTGAGGAGGACCACGACGAGATGGTGATTGTGAGAGATATTGAGATATACTCGTTGTGCGAGCACCACTTGGTGCCCTTTTTCGGTAAGGCTCATATCGCCTACATTCCAAATAAAAGGGTCGTGGGGTTGTCGAAGTTGGCCCGATTGGCTGAGATGTACTCGCGGCGGCTCCAAGTCCAGGAAAGATTGACTAAGCAAATTGCCATGGCATTGTTGGAGATCTTGAAGCCCCGTGGCGTTGCCGTGGTGATCGAGGCTACTCATATGTGCATGGTGAGTCGCGGCATTCAAAAGACAGGATCTCTGACTACTACTAGCTGCATGCTTGGCTGCTTCAGGGTGCAGCAGAAGACGAGGGAAGAGTTCCTCACTCTTTTGGGGAGAAAGTAGTCATCATTGTGCTCAAAGTAGAATCCACTGGTGCCATTTTTCGGAGCTTCAACCCTCCATCTCACGACTTTGATGATTCAACTTCATAAAAGCCTTCACTTCTCATTTATAGATTATTCTCCTCTTGGACCATTTTTCGATTATACTCGAATCCATTGAGCTTACCCGCAACTTGATTTCCCCATCACCTTCTCCCTCAACCAACTAGTTCCGCAACCTTGAGGACCATCTCATCATCTCCATACTGACCAATAATCTGAACCCCGATGTTGGGGTTTTGACTGGGGATCGATATGGCAGGAAGTGCTGCTAATGATGCGGGAATGGTAAACACATCATTAAGATACTCGTCAACAGATCCGCGTTCTTTCCACCGGTCGCACTCTTCAAGTGTAGGTGCTTCTCCAAAGACTGTTGGGCCGATCAAGACGTGACAATTGAGCGCGTCTTGCTCACTTGCGCTGCGCTTGTCGTGGGTCATAAAGTTTGGAAATGAGAAAACATCATTGAACTCGTCGACGATTTTTTTCCTTAGTTGGGTGGCTTTGAAGAAATTGTCACCGGAGGCCGATGAAAGGGTGTAATTACCCAAGAGAACCCTTCTCTTCACCTCTGGTCCCAAGCCTTCTGTTCTATTGTTGTGAATAAGGGCGACGCCACTGGTCTCGTGTGCTTCATGCTTTAGCAGTGAATGCTCCGAACCGAACCCCCCGAAAGCTTTCCCATCGAATCTTGAAAGGTTCGATGCTGCTTCCGCTGAAACTAATGTATAATATGCAGACACCAGCTTCTCGATTGAAGGGATAGACACGGGAACTATGATATGGCCCAATCCCATTAGCTTTTGCAACACTTGCTCGAGGGACTTTCGGGTTTGCGGATGTGTTTCAGCAAGAAGAAACTCTTGGGGAACACCAATTCGAAGCCGTTCGCATTTAGAGCGCTTCCTCAGCTCTTCCTTGATTTTTTCCCGTATCTCATTGGGCATAGACGTAATGTCCTTTTCGTCATGATGGTTTAAGATGTCGAATATGCGATTTAACGTAGGCAATTTACATGAGAAAATACCCACACAGTCAAGTGCTTGAGCATACGCAACCACGCCATACCTTGAAATACGGCCGTACGATGGCTTAAACCCCACAATGCCACAATAACTAGCCGGTTGGCGCACTGAGCCCCCAGTATCAGTCCCCAAGGCAAACTCAACAATCCCCGCAGCGACAGCCGCTGCCGACCCTCCAGATGAGCCCCCGCAGCTTCTTTTTTCCGAGAAATTGGGATTGATAGTCGCCCCATAGTGAGAAAAGGTGGTGGACGAGCCCATACCAAATTCATCCATATTGGACTTTCCGACTAGTGCCATGTTACTATTCTCAAGCAACGAAATCACAGTGGCTTGGAAAGGGCTTATGTAGTTTTCGAGTATCTTGGACCCACAAGTGGTTGGCTCCCTTAGGGAAGCTATGTTGTCTTTGGCAACATATGTTAGATGATGCTCAGGATGATTGTGTGTGTCAATCAGCCTTGAAGATATAAGGCAATTGTAGGCATCTTTGCTGTAATAGCTCCTGTTGGCGAAAGCTCGCAGGCTTACTCTCATGTAGTGTCTTGCTGGAGGGCATGTGTATTCCGTGCGAAATGAGACGTCATTCATACAAGACGTAAACTGTGCTTCGGCCCTGCTGAAATAGATAAAGACCCAGAAAGCAACAACTGGTACACATAATGAACTCACGTTTTACGCTTGAGTTAAATCTTCTCGTTACCATCCTCTGCCCTCTCCTCTCTCCAAGGCTACTTTAAATAATAGGGACGAATGAAAAGAGTCTTGGTGTACGGGTGTGATTCTACTTAGGCACGAAAAAATATGGCTATCAAGGCATCAACTTCCTCAACATGTCGATCGTGATCCATGCGGACAATGGCACCAATACATTTGCTTTGGTGAACAACCTAAAGGTTGCAATCGCCGTAGCTCGCTACTGTCCAACAACTGAAATTGTGAACTCAACTGAGTCGTCTCTTTTACTTAGAGCAGGTACCCTTGATTTGGTTGAACCCAATGCCATTGTAAAGTACCTAAGCAATGACTTCTCAGAGGCTGATATTTACGATATTGATGAGAACACAATTTACAATGCATACAAAGCACACGACAAAGCGGCCGTTCTCAAGGCTCTTGGCGAGTTGACCGCACCTAAGGACGCCACACTCAGTTCTAAGAACATTGTACTTTTTGCAACCTCATTCCCATACATCAAAGAGTTGGAAAATTTGAGTACTTGGGCCAGTCAGTTCTCTGACCTTCCTGAGGTTCAAAAAGGTTTGAAGACTGCCTCTGCGCTTACTATCTTAGAGAGAGTTTTGCCCAAGGGTGATGGTACATCTCGCGTCAAATCTGGCCATTTGGTTGACTTGGCCCAAGACAACATTATTCCAAAAGCAAACGAGAGAAACATTTTAATCACTTCCGCTTTACCCTACGTGAATAATGTTCCACACTTGGGAAATATCATTGGTTCGGTGTTATCAGCTGACATTTATGCCAGATACGCCAAAAACAGAAATTATAACACTTTATTTGTTTGCGGTACCGATGAGTATGGCACCGCCACCGAGACAAAAGCATTGGAGGAAAAAGTCACCCCTCAGCAATTGTGCGACAAGTATCATAAAGTCCACAAGGACGTGTATGACTGGTTTCAAATTGGTTTCGACTACTTTGGTAGAACAACCACTCCATTGCAGACAGAAATTGCCCAGGGCATTTTTATGCGGCTAGATGAAAATGGCTTTTTGGAGGAGCAAACCACTGAACAACTTTATTGCGAAGTACACCATGCATTTTTAGCGGATAGGTTTGTTGAAGGAGTATGTCCAAAGTGTGCCTACGAGGATGCCAGAGGTGATCAATGTGACAAATGCGGAAACTTGTTGAACCCCTTAGAATTGATTAACCCTCGTTGTAAACTTGACAATTCCAAACCGGTTCCAAAAGACTCGACTCACATCTACCTCAAACTTAACGATTTGGAGCCTGAATTGAAGGAATGGGTCGTGAAAGCCTCTGAGGCAGGTTCTTGGTCCAAGAATTCCAAGACCATCACCAACTCATGGTTGAAACAAGGGTTGGAGCCAAGAGGAATCACCAGAGACCTTGAATGGGGCACTCCAGTTCCGTTGGAAAAGTTCAAGAACAAGGTCTTGTATGTCTGGTTCGACGCTACTATCGGATATGTTTCGATCACCGCTAATTACTTCAAGGATAAATCTAACCCTGAAGCATGGAAAGACTGGTGGCGCAATCCTGAAAACGTTGACTTGTACCAATTTATGGGCAAGGACAATGTGCCATTCCACACTGTTGTATTCCCTGCTACTCAAATTGGTACCAAGGATAAGTGGACCAAATTGCACCACCTCAACACGACGGAATACTTGCAATACGAAGATGGAAAATTTTCCAAATCTAGAGGTGTCGGTGTTTTCGGAAACAACGCAAAAGAAACCGGAATTTCTCCATCTGTTTGGAGATACTATTTGGCCTCTGTGCGGCCGGAGACATCTGACTCACACTTTTCTTGGAAAGAATTTGTCACCAAGAATAATTCCGAGTTGTTAGCTAATTTGGGTAACTTTGTTAACAGGTTGGTCAAGTTTACCAATGCAAAGTATCATGGTGTTATTCCGGAATACTCTGCCCAAAATATTCCCAACTATGAGGCTTTTGTCAGTGATGTGAATACCTTGTTGGCTTCTTACATTGATAACATGGAAGCTGTCAACTTGAGGCGTGGCCTCGAAATTGCTATGGCTATATCGTCTCGTGGTAATTCTTTCTTGCAAGATAACAAGTTGGACAATAACCTTTTCACCAAGTCACCTGATATCTCCGATGCGGTTGTTGCGGTTGGGTTGAATTTGATCTATTTGGTGTCTGCTGTTATTTCTCCCTTCATGCCGGAAACCAGAAACCAAATCTGTGAAGTATTGAACGCTCCACCCTTGTCTATCACGGACAAGTTTGAGTACGTCTTGGAGCCTGGTCACAATATCGGCAAAGCGCAATACTTGTTCCATAGAATTGACGAAAAGAAGATCGATGAGTGGAAGTCTTTGTACGGTGGTAAGCAACAGAAGTGACCAAGCAGAAATAACTGAAATATACGACAATAAATCAAAATTTGCATAAGGTTTTATTTACTTATAATCAGCGATGAAGAATACCCGTCATCTTCGTCGTCTTTTACCAACAGGTCCACGTCTTCATGAGTCAATTTCAAATTCTGGCTCTCCCAGGAATCGATCCTAGATCCAACGTCGACATCACCACCAGTTATAGCTCGAATAATATTGAGCTTAAAATCTCTGGGTTGCTCACTGAATGTGATGCGTTCCCTTTCGAATGCTGGCACATCATGTCTGTGGCCGATACTTTGGCCAACTCTAACGAGAGTTTCGACACAATTATTGGAGTTGTTCAAGAGATCAGAATCAAACACAAAGGACCTCTTTTGGAATAGGAGCAAAATCGTCGAGCCACCGAACTTGAAGTAGCCAATCTCGTCTCCTCGTTTCACCTCCTGGCCTTCCTCTACTGTAATGACAGTAGAACCTACCATCATCGCTCCCACTGCTACCATCACAAGCAGTCCAAATATTTCCGATTCAATCGGCACAATCACACGAACATTTTCGCCATAAACATCGAGGTCAGAACGAATGGCCATTGGGTTGACCGTATAGTACTCGCCCTCGATGTACTTGAGAGGGCCGATTTTGCCCGAGACAGGGGAATGGAAACGATGATAATCTTGCGGAGCAAGGCGGAATATCCCAACACAACAGTTGTCGGCATTATATAAGTCCGTTTTTTCAAGGTTATGGAAGTTTCCGTTGAACAACTTCGCTACGGTAAAGTTCCTGCCCTTGATCCATAATTCTGTTGCTTGATTGACAGTAGCAAAAGTAGTGCACCGGCAGTCAGCGGGAGAAACTGCTATTCTTTCCTCATCGACGGCTTCGACAGGTCTGGCATTGGGCTTGAGCTTTCTGTAGAAAAAATCATTGAATGTTTCAAACTTCAGAGGATCACTGATTAAGCAATCTTTTAAGTCTAACTTATGGAACTGGATAAATGACGGGATGTCTCGAGCAGATGAAGGGTGATCGAACTTGATTCCTTGTTTGATGCTTAGTTTGCGCAAAAGCAGTCTAATTCTCTTTGTTTTTGCTTTATCCAATCCCTTGTATAGAAGGCGAATGCCTAACCGAACAGTGATACTCATTTTCTCTTCCAAAATCAACCCAGTAGACCGATCTTGCACAAGAATATTTGCCGAGTTGCTTCCCAATTTATACTTACCATAAGTGAGTTTGATTAGCACCTTGGAAAACCACCTTCTTGAGGCTAGTTGGGGCGTGACAAATGAGGAAACAAGCAACTTACTCACAATGGACCAGTCCTTAGATGCACAAGTTGCAAAATGACTGATAATATCCAAGTCATCTCTTTTAGAAAAGCAGGCTTTCTGACAAATTGGGCAACGTTCAATCTCAAAAATTTTATTGCCCAGCTTGCTGTTTTCAGTCAAAATGTGTTTCTCCAAACACTCTATAATCTCCTCATGGGTCAAAGTGTCACCACCCCAGCCAGATTTTCCAAGAGATGTGAAGAACAGGTTCACCAAGTCGTCGCTTGTGCTTGATCCAAGTGTGTCCAAAAATGATATAAGCTCAATGTAATCCATAACTCCAGATTCATCATATTGTTCAAGTAGCGCCTTCCAAAAATCTCTTCTCAACACATCGTACGGAATATACCTTGCACGTATCTTTAAGGTGCTCGAATGCAATTTCGCCATTTTCGGACTTTTAAGGTCAAGTGACAAATTCAAAGTCTTGAACAAAGAAGTATCGATATAAGAAATAGAAGTTTTTCTCCGGATAAATTTTTTACGCCTGGTCTTCACGAGATTTCCGTCCTCGGCAATTTGAATAACAGGGTTACCAGATGAGGGATTGGATACTAGCGAGCTTTTGGAATTGTTTCTTTTCAGTTGCCTAATGTTCGATAAGCTCGCATCGGAATGGGTATCTTCCATCATGTCCTCATCATCCACCACCGAGGAGTTCTCGCCTGAATCACATGGGTGTATATTTAGCCTTTCTTCGGCCTCTCGTATCTTCTTGTCGGTATGATCAGATGCCAACACTATATCGACGAGCTCGTTCATTGGAATGGTCACGTCTGCGACTTGATCATGAAAAGAAAAGTGATCTTTGTCCAATACTGAAAACTGAATATTATAGTTGAGCTCATGATCTAATATCTCAAAAGATAACCGCTCATTATAGATGGGATTGAGATTATGACGTTTCCAACTGGTGCGGAAGGATTTCTTGCCAAATGTTACAACCACAAATGGATCCATGTCAAAACTCGTACGGGTGAAGTTCTTGATTGGTGGAAGGTCAGACGCACTAACAATTTCGAGAAACATGACACCTTTTACCCCACGGTTTCTAATTTCATAGTTAGAGGTCACGTTGATCAGCTTTTTCTTGAATAATCTCTTTCTTTTGCCATCCTTGCCCTCTGTCTTTGCTGATGTGTTGTACAATCCATTATCACTTGCTTCGCCAGTATTGGAGTAGAAAGAGCCGACAGACAGAGCGTCTGATTCTGTGACTCCTGATCCCCCAACTTCGATCACTTTGTCGCCACTCTTCTTCTCTGGTTCTGCTATACTGAGCGCGGCCAAGGATGTCTGAGACGACTGCTTCTTGGACTCCAGCAATGAAAAATCTCGCGAAGCTTGTGAGGTTCTTCTTCCGATATCATATATTGATTCCAAATCAGATACATCGGAGGCGTCGCTCATCTGGAGAGCAAGGGGTAAATCATCGTAAAAGCCTTGCTCATTAGGGCTAATTGAGATGGGTGGATCCTGAAAGAGAAGTAAACTGAGCCACTCATCAAACTTATCCCTCAATCTTGTATCTGTGAGATTAGACTCCTCCATTGACACCTCTGTGGGTGGACATACTCTCAATTTAGGCTTCGAGGTACCGGATTTCGGAAACGAGAGGTCAGTGCTCGATTCATTGGCACTGGACAGATTCAGGACCATTTCCTGCCGCTTTCCTCTACTGAAGAATCTCTTCTTATATGAATTCAGTACAACTTCGAATTGCAAGAGCAAAGATCCAGTAACGAACCCGTGCTTTTGCTCAGACAGGTAGAGTTTGTACCATTGCTCGGAAGTTTTGAGGTCTGTGGAGTGGTTCTCAAAGATCTCTGATACTCGAAGCCTGACCTCCCCCATGTAAACTTTTGATCTGCCAGACAAATTTAATACCGATAGCACGAGGAGGTCGGAGAAATCGCCAGGCTTCAACGGTATCAAGAAGGATTCATCCCAGCTTGGGTTGGAGGTATTGGTTTTTCTCTTGGAGCGTTTTTTGAACCCGTTGAGCTGAGCCACTAGACTGGCATTGGTTTGTCTCGAAGTGGCTTGCGTGGAATCCAGGCTGTTCAAATCAGCAGCGCGATAAGCATTGATACGTAGGTATATCTCAGCAGACTTCCTCTTAAGCCGCATAGTCACGTTTTCTGAGCTTGGGTATGGTGATAGTGGGAGGAAAATAGGTGTAGCCGCTTACACGAGCGAGTCCTATTAATAGTGGCCTGCAAATTAACATGCGCGGATGATAATAATCATGACATCACACTATTGTGAAACAGGCGCACTGGCAGGTAATAGAGGCTTGGGAGCCCATTGTGACGCACAAGGCAGAAAATTTTGTATTGTTCGGGAAATCGGCAGTATAAACTTCTGTTATTATAAAAGTTGGTCATCTTTCAAGGTAGAGCAAGAGACGGTAAAAATGCATCATCGGTGTAGCAATCGCTCTAGGTCGTTAGCATCTGCACAACTCGCTTAACGCTCAATTTTTTGATGTCAGTATACGTTTGGCCGTTTCCGACAAACAAGATGGGCACTTTCGTGGCCATGACCATATTAATCATCACACCCACCAAATCTCCCACGGTGTCGACTTTGGAAATAATGAAAAAATCGAGGCCCCGTTTGTTACCAAATGCATTGTTAAAGTTAATCGCCTGCTCCACGGAGTCTGTACCAACCAAAGCTTCCCCAACCATTATGATTTTGTCTGGGTTCGCAGCATCCCCGAATTTTCTCAATGGGGCCATGAGCCTCGAGTTGGAATGCGTTCTTCCGGCTGTATCGATCAACACGACATCGAACTTCTCGCTCTTTGCATACTCGATAGCCAGCTTAGCTGTGTTAACGACATGGTCACCAGCACCATAACCTTTCTCGAACAAATCGATTTTAGTTCCCTCATTAGACGCATTGAGCCTTCTCAAGTTATTGACATGCACTTTGAGCTGCTCTACAGCACCGGAACGGAACGTGTCACATGCACATATAAGCACGTTCAAGTCATTTTGTAGAAACCAATATGCCAACTTGGCTAGATTCGTGGATTTTCCCACCCCATTGACTCCCACCACAGAGATGACGTATGCCCGATCACGTGACACTCGTTTAATATCGTACAAGAGGTCTGTGGAGACGTTTGGGGTCAATATCTTGGTTAGCTCATCAGTCAACGCTTGCTTAAAAACAGCAATGTTGATATTGCTTGTGTTTAGCTTTTTTTCGATTCTCTGAATAATCGCTTGCGCTGTCGGTGGCGCGATGTTCTTAGATATGAGTTGATCGGTGAACTTCTTACACACCTCTTGCATGTCTGCAGAGCCACCGAAAAAAGACGAGAGTTTAGAGAAAAAGCCAATTTTAGAAACTTTAGCCACATCCTCGGTTTCCGCTTCTTCATCATTATCATCAAGAATGTCATGAAGCTCGTTGATTAGGACCAAGTCGTTCTCTTTGGTAAATGCCGAGTCATCTACCTGCAAGACAGAGTTTAGCGTGTCTTCTTCATAGTTGCTCATATCATGCAGGGCGGAGTAGTCTAATGTTGCGCCGTTGGTCTCTTCATCCACTAGCTCCCCATTCACCCACTTTCTCATCTTTTTGGATTTAGCTTTCAGTGCTCTTGGCGTCGCTTGCACCGGAGCAGAGTCCGTAGTCCCAGACACCTGCTTAGTATTGCCTTTCATTCCATTGGGTGTGGGCTCCAATTTGACTAGCGCCTTGAACTGAAAATCAATAAGTCTCTCCATCTTCGCGTCGTCCTCTCCGCTCAACTTCTCATATGTACGTAGTACATCCAGAAGTGAATGCTGAACCTTGTCACTGTCAAGTGTTATCACCAGATCGAAATATATTGCAGCCCATAGGCTTTCCTTCTTCAAGCAGTAGAACCTCTTTTGCTGTGTTGTGACCGTGTAGAAGTCATGGGAGAGCTCTGTGCAAGAGTCGTCCACAAGCCTGTAAATGAAATCGTTGAAGGGAGATATCTTGGCATTTTGCTGGTATAGCACTTCTCCTGAGCCTCGAAATACAATGAGTGATTGGGACATGGCGCTTGGGAACACGGACAGCGAAGCGTAATGTTTTTTTTTATGCTTCTCCGCATAGACCGTGCAGGATACTGATATGCACACAAATTACATGGGAAAAAGGACACACAATGATCTTTTCCCAAAAACGATTCGAAATACTTTTCGAAAGTATAATTAGGCGGAGGGATGAGTGAAAAAGAAAAAATATCGTCACAGACAGGATTCGAACCTGCGCACGCAATGCGCAACACCTGAGCTGCCGTATAGCAGGGTGTCGCCTTAACCACTCGGCCACTGTGACTTTTCGTGGAAATCCAAATGTGTGCATTATTACATCACCATTGCAAAGGTAAATACGTTTTCCAAATTAAGCCCGTCCCAATAATGCGAATACCTTCAGTTCGCAATTCTAGTTGACTTTGGCAATTATAGTTGAGTTTGTTCATTTTTGGTTCTAGCTTTGGTGGATAATTCAAGTTTGCCGTGGTTTTGTCGATGTGGTAGACTAAATTTGTCATGTATTAATCGTGCTTCGTCTCGCTATGAAGGGGTATTATAGCCGCTTCAATCGGTTTTCCTTGATGTTGCTAAATTCAAATCACGTGATGTAGACCCAACGCACCAAGTATCGTTCGAATAAGAGTGTATCGCGAAACACTTCACGTACCAAGCAAAGCACTCAAATGTCGTACTACCTGGGTGATCCCAATACGCAATTCTACCAATCTAGCTATGGCAACTCTTTTCCGCAGCCCGGGAACTTAGAAGCCACTAACCTAGGATCCATGAACACTGGCTTTGGAGGTGGTTTTGACGTTTCGGGAGACATGAAGGACGGAGAGCTAACTCCAGGATTGTTGGCTGCGTTTGGAACATCGGGATATCCTGGTGAACCCCCATTATTAGAGGAAATTGGAATCAATTTCGGACACATAAAAGGCAAGACTTTGACCGTGTTGAACCCTTTCCAAAGAAGCATAAATCCAGATATAATGGCCGACTCGGACCTTGCAGGGCCTATCCTTTTCATATTACTATTTGGTACCTTGCTACTATTGTCCGGTAAGGTTCAATTTGGTTATGTGTACGGAGTGGGCTTGTTCGGGATCATCAGTTTGCACTACTTGTTCAAGCTTATGAGCACCGAGGTGACGATTGATTTGACTAGATCAGCCTCGATTTTGGGTTACTGCTTATTGCCGTTGGTATTCATTTGTGCAATTGGGCTTGTGGTCTCCTTAGACTCGATGTTTGGTTATATCCTAGGCAGTTTGGCGGTGTTCTGGTGCACATATTCTGCCTCCGGACTATTTGTGACGGTTTTAAAACTCCATAACGCTCGTCCACTTGTGGCTTATCCCTTGTGCCTATTCTACTTTGTGTTTGCATTGATGGCTATTTTTGTGGAAAACAAGCCCATTACCAAGAGCTTGAAGTAAGGGCCAGTTTAATATCTCAAATCATTTGAAATTGGGGTTTATGGATTGCAGTGGATAGCTGAATTGACCCTCGCAATCTAGCTTCAAAAAATCATGGGACCGTTCGCTTGAAATTGCATTGGTTGTCCTGGTTGGAAGCTAGAAGCTCGCTAGAAGGACTTTAATTGTTGCTTTGTTCGATTCATCTGCTATATGCCAGACACTGTAAGAGAGCTTACTCAATGACCGCGTTTTCATGAGTTCATCACATCCATATCGAACATTGAATCTAAATTGTCTACCACTTGACGCGTATATTGCACTGGACAGTCGTAGACGCACCGCGAAACTAAGACCTCTAACGCGAAACTGTGACGTCTTTTCCAATACTGACTCAAATCATGATCCTTCGTTGTGGCTTCAACGGATACCGATGTTTGTCGAACGTTATCATACGTCGCTTGAAATCGAGCTCCAGCAAGCCTTTATATATCACGACACCCATTTTCTATGTCAATGCAAAGCCTCATCTAGGGCATATTTATTCCATGCTCTTAGCCGATACAAGAAGCAGATGGGAGAAGTTAGCCGGAAAGAAAGTGTTTTTCCTCACTGGAACTGATGAACACGGGTTCAAGATCCAAGCAGCTGCAGAAGCCAAGAACATTGCTCCTGAGCGGTTTGTTGACCTTGTTTCCAAAAACTTCAAAACTTTAGCTAGCACGTTCAATATTGCATACAATCGCTTTATTAGAACAACCGATTTAGACCATCAGCGTGCGGTTGGCCATTTATGGCACCTAATGGAGTCTAAGGCACTCATATACAAAGGCTCTCACTCTGGATGGTACAGCGTGAGTGACGAGACATTTTACCCTGAGTCTCAAATAAAAGAGATTCAGGCCGCAGACGGAACATTCAAAAAAGTCAGCATTGAAACGGGAAGTGAGGTGATATACCACCAAGAAGAAAATTACTTTTTCCGGCTTTCCCAATTTCAAAACAAGTTGATCAAATTCTTGGAAGAAAACCCAGGCTTCATTTCCCCGCCCTCAAAACACCAGGAAGTGCTTCATGACCTCAAGAACTCAAAGTTGGAAAATTTGTCTGTGTCTAGACCATCCTCAAGATTGACGTGGGGTATCAGAGTTCCCAAAGACAAGACGCAGAGCATCTACGTGTGGTTTGATGCACTCACTAACTACTTGACTGCCGCCTCTTACCCCAAGATTCGGAATCCAGACACCATGTGGCCAAGTGACACTCATATTGTGGGAAAAGATATCGTACGGTTTCATTGTATCTATTGGCCAATATTCTTGATGGCTGCAAAGATCCCACTCCCTAAGCAAGTACTTGTGCATTCCCATTGGTTAAGTGAAGGTGTGAAAATGAGTAAAAGTCTTGGCAATGTTGTGGACCCTATAGCATTGTCTGAAGCATACGGCACAGACCCCACAAGATTCTATCTTATGCAGAACGCGAGCATCACTAATGACTGCAAATTCTCTGAAACCAAATTGAGGGAACTTCACATGCAGCTTGTCAACAAATGGGCCAACATGAGCTCTCGTGGTGCTGGTTTCAACCTCGAAAGTGCTGTTAAGAACTCCAGTCAATTTTCCGACAATAGCAAGGTTCACAAGCTCTTTGAAGAGTCATCCATCCCTGCACAAAACCTCATCAAATTGCTGGATGCGCTTCGGAGCAGCATCGGTACATTACATAGAGATATGAGAAAACTCATGCAGGGGTACAACCAGATGAAAGCCATTCAGAGATGGTGGGAAACGGTTGAGCTTGCAAATGAGTTTTTCCAACACTGCGAGCCTTGGAAAATTCAAAACTTGGCCCAAGATAAGTCAGCCAGTGAAGAATCTCGGGCCCAGCATCAACAATTGTTATACTACATCACTTTTGCGTTCGCGGAAGCCGGGAGAGTGCTGTCCATATGTGCTCTTCCATTCATGCCAACTCTAGCGCATAATTTTTTGACTCGTTGGGGTGTCAAGCCTCAAAACATGATTGCAAAAAAATGCAAATTTGGTGCTGATCGAAAGTATGGATGCATAGATAAGAGTGTCTCAGGAAAGCTAATGAATAAGGTGAAGATGAGTACCTCGACTGCTGCAGAATAACTCATCTGTTTATAGGCATCTCTTCAGAGCGAAAAATTATTCTCCCTCCTCAGTTCAAGGGTAACTAGCTTATTATTGCAACTTGACCGATGGAGTAGGTACTCTCTAGAGTGAGGGTGCCGTGTCACGTGGATGTAATGGTCGCTCACGTTCGCACGCGTGTAGCTAATGCTCCAGTTTTTTCGAACTTTACTAACTCATACACCATTTTTCCAATCGTTCTTTCATACAATAGTGATAAATACCTCTTGATGACCAGAAGAAGTAGGCGTCACAACGCGGTTGAGGACGATGATGCATTCGAAGAAGACTCACTTGGCAGCCCTCCGCCTAGTGTGAGACGCTCTAGGCGACATGTATCAACTATAAATGAATCAGACGGCATTGACGATTCTGGTGCCGAAAAGGAAGACCATGAAAACTCTGATGTGGCTGGTGTAGAAGCGGAGGGTCCTGAGGATGAATACGAAGATGCTGCATCGGGGTCTGAGAGCGAAGAGGTCATGCCAAAGAAGAGAAGGAGATTGACTCGAAGCCTGGGGCATGCTGGGGAAGACTCTGACTTCAAAGAAGAAATTTCCTCCAACACAGGGGATGAAGAGCCATTGAGTGATGAATCGGATGATGGGTATCTCAACCGTCTACGAAACAGACAGGACGAGCATTTTGTGGCCACTGATGACGAAGACGATTCTTACAAGATAAGTTCAAACAGACGCAGACCCAGCCGCAAGTCTGGTTCAAGGGGGCGCTCCTCGGAAACCAGAAGACGCGCTAATGGCAAATCTGCCAAGAATGATGAAGAGGACGATGCTCATGATGACAGTTTGCACCAGGAGCTTCAAGACTTATACGATTCTTCGCCTGAAGCAAGTCCAATGAAGCACAAGCTCCGAGAAAGGGAGAAGAAGATTGACTATACCCTTCCCTCTTTGATCACAAATGATACGGAGTTGTACCGGCAACAGGGACCTCCCCTGCTGTTCCGATCCCGTGGCCGCAAGCCAGTCGGAAGTAATTCAGATGTTCGCCACCTACTATTTCCAACAGCGGGACCTTTTGGTGGCAGCGATGTGATATCCATATTCGGAGAGAATGTGCCTCCGGGCGGAATCCCTATCCCAGGAATGACGCACGTTCCGAGTACAAATGACTCTGACTCTTCAGATGACGAGTTTCAATTCAATACTGAGTCTGCCCCAACAGAAAATATTTCCAATATGGCCTCGTTAGGAGGTCAGAATCCAGCTGCAGTCTCAGGTATAGCAGCAAATGGCAGCGTGGTCAATAACACTAACATTCGTGGAGCGGAGGCTGTGGGCAAGAAAAAGAATAATCTCAGTGATACGGATCCATTGGGTGTTGACATGAATATAGATTTCAAGTCTGTGGGTGGGCTTGACAATTACATCGATCAATTGAAGGAGATGGTTGCCTTGCCACTTCTGTATCCAGAGTTGTATCAAAATTTCTCCATCACCCCTCCACGTGGTGTCTTGTTCCATGGTCCACCAGGTACCGGAAAAACGCTTATGGCCCGCGCCTTGGCAGCTAGCTGCTCCACCCCATCACGAAAAATCACGTTCTTTATGAGAAAAGGCGCTGATTGCTTGAGTAAGTGGGTGGGTGAGGCAGAAAGACAGCTACGTCTACTTTTTGAAGAGGCCAAAAATCAGCAGCCTTCAATTATTTTTTTCGATGAGATTGATGGCTTGGCGCCGGTTAGATCATCCAAGCAGGAGCAAATTCACGCCAGTATTGTGTCCACTTTACTCGCTTTAATGGATGGTATGGACAATAGGGGTCAAGTCATCGTTATTGGTGCTACAAATAGGCCTGATTCTGTAGATCCAGCATTGAGAAGGCCAGGAAGATTCGACCGTGAGTTTTACTTCCCGCTTCCCGACATCGATGCAAGAAAACAAATATTGAAAATTCATACCGGCTCCTGGGTTCCTCCCTTATCTGATTCCTTCGTTGATAATATTGCTGGCTTAACTAAGGGCTATGGTGGTGCAGATCTTAGAGCCCTTTGCACTGAGGCAGCACTTAACTCCATCCAGAGAAAGTACCCTCAAATATATGAATCGAACGAGAAGTTGCAAGTCAGACCTTCAAAGGTAAGAGTCGTGGCAAAGGACTTCATGTGTGCTCTTGACAAAATTGTGCCATCCAGCGCAAGATCAACATCCTCTGGATCAGCGCCAATCCCCGACAGATTACAACCACTACTTATGAAATCTTTAGAACACATTTCGCAAAGGCTCAATCATTTGCTTCCTGGCTCCATTAGAAAATTTGAAAAAAAAAAGCCCACCGTTCTCGAGGAGGCAAGATATTTTGATCCAACAGTTAAAGATGAAGATGGCGGTTTTGCCAAGCACGAACTCTTGAAGAACCTACAGAACTCCCGGACTTGCAAACCACGCTTGCTTGTCTGCGGAGAACGTGGTGCAGGACAGCAATACCTCGGATCTGCAGTGCTAAACCTCTTGGAAGGTTTTCTGGTTCAAAACCTTGACCTCGCCACAATGTTCGGAGATGTTACCAGAACACCCGAGCTGTGTATTGTCCAAACTTTCATTGAAGCCAGAAGACATCAACCATCTATTATATTCATCCCTAACATAGACACCTGGTTTGAAGTCATGCCCTATTCAGCAAGGGCAACTTTATCAGGAATGTTGCGGAATCTAAGAAGTGACGAGAGAATCTTGCTTCTTGGCATTGCGGAACTGCCATATGACACTCTTGATACGGAGCTAAAGAAGCTCTTTGGGTTTTCAGATATCAGCAACAACGTGGCATTGCAAAACCCAAATAGTGAAGCCCGGTTGCTTTTTTTCTCCACTGTTGAAAAGGCCCTCACCATGAAACCTTTCGAGTTTATAAATGATTTGGAAAATCGGCCCAGGCGAAAACTCAAGCTGCTTAAGGTTATTGCTTCAGATTCAGTACTGGATGCCAGTCTTTCCAAAAAGAGGCTCAAACAACAAGAGTATGAAGATACCAAATTGAAAAACATCTTGAAATTGAAGCTAGCTGGTATAATGGACCTCTTCAAGATCAGATACAAGCGGTTCAAGAAACCTCTAATTGATCATGTCTATATCCAACACTTATTTGATCCTTCGATATTGGAAAATCCCAATATACCATACGAGGTGCTCTATGTTAAATCAGACGAGCCTTCTCACACCAACATGCTTAAGGAGCTTGCGACAGGAAAATATTTTTACAATATGGATTTGGATACAGTGGAAGAAAGAATTTGGAATGGCTTTTACTCGGAGGCTAAGCAGTTTACAAAAGACATCCGAATGATCGTTAAAGATGCGGTGATGTCTGGCGATAGAGACCGCATCTTGAAGGCAAACGAAATGTTGACTAATGCTCAGTTTGGCATTGAAGACTTTAACAATGCGCAGTTCGCTAAAGCGTGCAAGGAGATGAGAGACCGAGAAGTCATTAAGCAGGAAAAGCTATTGCAAGACCATAAGTACTTGCAAGCTGAATTCGCAAAGAAGCAAAAAGAACTTCTTGCTCAAGAAAGCACTCAGGGGCTCGAAGGGGCAAATGGACAAGCTCTGGTTGGCGATATGGCGATACTGAATGACGAAACAAATGAAACAGGTGATCCAAGCGAGGATGTCCTCACGGGCAAGCTAAATGGGGTCTATAAGCCCAGTTTCGCGTCTCTCGAAGAAGATCTGAAAGAGTCAGTTGGGTCGCCAACAAACAGTGAACGCAAGGCCGAAAAGAAGGATGCAGAATGCCAAGAACATACAGTGGACATTTCTCAAGATACTGAAGCAAAGAACAAGGAAGATGTCGATGTATCGATGACAAATGGAAGCGGCGCTGAGTCGGATGACGTGCTGTCAAGTGAATCCGAAGCAGAAGAAGGGTTCTCGATTGACTTCGCAAGAGAAATTACCATTCCTTCCTCCTCCGTTCGACAATTGTTCGCGAAGGATATTGTTGCCGCAACGTCTGGATTCACTGTGGAACAACTAGAGAGCTTTGCTGCAAAACTCATGGATATTGTTTGGGAAGATCGTGCCAAGTGGGACAAATCCGAAACCATGAGGAGGTTAACAAAAGCCACTGAGGATTTGGCATTGCATACAAATATCGTCTAGGTCGTTCATTATACGATATAAAATACAGCATGGCGGGCGGATACCAAAAAAAAGCACTGGTGATTGAGTAGCACACTCCAGGTGTTCAAACCTGACTGTAGGACACTTCATTATTAGCAGGATGTAAGCGCGGCCAATCCGCCGAGTCCCAGTGCATGCCAATTCCGCGTATCTGTGAAGGCCTTGCGATGATGTTTAATCCTCAGCACTTCCATCGCGTGGTCTATAACTGATGTTCTGTTCTTCCAATTCACTGATGATATGAGGCGGCAATTTGCCGTTCACCTTCACCGCATAGATCCCATGGACAAATGAATCTATACGAAGCCACCTGGCCACCCAAGAGGCTTTGTTGTCGTCACCAAGAGCCACCAAGCCTTCGAAGGACGGGGATGTGCAATCTTGGATTTGGCCGTCTTCATTTTCGGCATAATGCAAAACAGACTCACAGTTAGGACATCCCTTTTCAAGAAATGATCTGTAAGGTTGTATTATGCCACAAAGCATACATGCTCTTTCCGTTTTGGTCGACATGGAAGTATGCGGTGTACCAAAATCGAGTTGAGGTTGAGGTGAAATGTCTAGGTACTGTCACGTGACAGTCCCAGAAAGAACGCAACCACGTGCAGAGCTGAACCGAATTCGAAGCTTTGGGGTGAATAGAATGGCTTGCAAGGAATTTTTTGGGCATCTTACGATTGAATAGTCTTCCCATGTCAAAAGCCGGGAACCGTGCACAATAGGTAGGTAAAAATCGGCCATTTCCAACCAATTGGTGACAGAAATAGAATGAGCTGTAATTTAAAATGAAGAAGGGTCTTCTGTTTGCTTGATAGAACGATACAAAGAACATTGGCGAGATCCAATTCGTCGCCTCGTTTCTCCCCTCCTTAGTCCACCGAGTTACTTCCGGCACCGCACCCCAATATATACTTTTGTCCGCATCTCGCGTTTGGTGCAGCGACACACTTCCATCTCGGCCACGATGAACTATACTAGAGTAGCCATGAGAGGTTTGCGCCCGAAACGAAACCTACTATTCTTCCAGGCTGCATTGCGCAGCCATAATAGAGGCTTTGCTACCGATCCATCGACTTTAATTATTGCAATGACCGAGACCTTGCAAAGTGTTCATGCCTACACAAATATTCCCTGGTATGCTTTGATACCGACGACCACCATAGCACTAAGGACTTCATGGACTTTACCGCTCGCTATATTGCAAAGGATGAGAATACAGAAGCAAAATGCACTCCGTCCCATCATAGCAGCCACGGGGCCCGTTTTGAGATTGAATCTCGCTCGGAAAGCTTCAAAGTCGTCAGAAGCGACGGAAGACTCAGTATACGCGTTGACGAGTCCTATGAAGAATATGAAGTACGACGAAATATTGGTCCTTTCAGCCAGAGAGGTGCGCAAGCGCCAGAAAAAGCTCTTCAAAAGTCACAATGTCCAACTTTACAAAAACTTTCTATTACCTGCAGCCCAAATCCCTCTATGGGTTTGCATGTCCATGACTTTTAGAAACCTAAGCGGGTGGTCCACGTGGGACGCAATGACCAACAAACCGCTTGACTCCTCCTTGTACAATGAAGGAATATTGTGGTTCACCGATTTGACCGCATCGGACCTGCTTCATCTCTTCCCGTTGGCGATTGGGATCGTTGCTCTAATCAACGTTGAGTGGACTTTTAAAACATTCTCCTTGATGAAAACGTCAGTTAGAAGAAAAGCGTCCCGGCCGACGATAACTGACTCCATGGCAAATGTTTCCCGCATGGCGATTGTTTTTTTGATGGCAATTTCCTTACACGCACCCACTGCGCTCACATTGTACTGGTTCACGTCACAGCTCTATTCATTGATACAAAACATAATCCTCGATTTGTTGTTACCAATCAGTTTTACTCCCAATAAGCGTTTGGATTACAAGCCCCAAACGAACGGAAACGCAGTAAGCGTATTGAACATTAACAAGTAACCTTGTACATAAATATCACATCAAAAATGTATATTCGCGATGATGAGTACACTAATGCTGAGTGCCTTGAATTTTACTCTTCCAATTAAGGTGAACATCCAGGGCCAGGGGTCACGTGCCCGCGCCCCATGCACCCCACAAATACGATGTCTTGTGCTACCCTACCAAGACGAGACGTTCAGATGGACAGCATTGATTCTATTTTGACGGCAGACAAGGAGCTCTACTCTTTGATTACAAAAGAATTCTCCAACCAAACTTCCAAGCGATATAACAGCGACTCATGGACTTTGCTCCAGCTCGACGAGTGGAGATCAAGAGAGCTCCCGCAAATTTTGAAATCTAGAGAACATCCCTACCTTTCGAAAAAAGAATTACAGCTTCTAATGGACTGGAAGTTGGCCAAAGGAAAGTTTCGGCCCACGCTTCCGAAGCTCATCAATTCAAATGATGGTGAATCCATAGAGGAGATAACAAAGGCAGGATTCAAGATGTTCAAAGACGGAGTTAACGCCTGTAATGCGAGTGACTGGACAGCTCTTGACATCGTTCAGTATCAAGAAGCTCTCAAGTCATCCTTAAAAGAGCTATGCAAATTGCGAGGCGTCGGACCTGCTACCGCAAGCCTAGTTTTGTCCTTGCTTGGAGAGATTTCGAATTTTGCGCCGCCGTTCTTTAGTGATGAAGCATTTATGTACTACATCAGAGATGCATTGCACCCGCTGCAGCCTATCAAATATAATGTCAAGGAATACGTGCACGAGTATGTTCCTGTCATAGTGGGCATTTTGAAAAAGCTGGGCTCTCTTGGCTCTGCTCAGACACTTGAGCGGGGAGCTTGGTCGTTGAAAACATATCACATGTACCGCATTGATAGACTCGCAGATGTCAATTTGCCCTTCGACACAGACGAGCCAACTCTCGATCATTTCTCGGGTACGCAGGAAATATTAAGTGATGTAGCAGCATCGACTAGCGCTAATAAGAATGATCAAAAGAAATCCTTGGCACCAAAACGGCCAGCAAAAGATGTGTCATCGAAGAGACGATCATCGAAAAAACTGAAACTTGTTAGCCTGGAGTGACTTACTGACCCTCACTCCACACAAAACAAATATTTATAGACAGTGTGGTTTCGTATTAACTCATCCCTAGACGGCACGTCATTTAAGACTCAATGTAATCTCTCTCATAATTCACCAATTTGAAGGGCTCCTCGATCTGTGAAAGTTTGTGAATGTTTTCGCCAACTTTGTTCACCATTGATTGCAACCTAGATTCCTCCTGTAGGCCTAACAGCTTTGAAATTGCTATATTGATGTGATCAGCTAGAAGTTCCGTATCTGCCTCAAAATTGTCAATTAGGGTTTTGGCCTCGGGCAAGTCACTCAATTCGTCGCGGTTCTTTAAGAGCAAAACCCCAGTTAATTCTCCGACAAGAGAGGTAAGTCTATTATCCGATTGGATTTGATTTAGGAGTTGTTTCGAGTATTTGATAACATCCTCATCTATTGTTATCCCATGGCCGAAAGAGTCCCTTTGAAAATTGATCTTTAAAAGCTTGATCAAGTTTGAAAGCTCGAGCTCGAACTGAAAGTTTTCTTTTTCAGGAAAGGAACGGAAATTTTGATCCATCAATTCCATTGCTTGGATAAAGTCATGATTAAGTATCAATTGCTTCAAGAGCTGTCTCTCTTTTGCAAATGAAAGATCAACAATAGATGGTTTTTCATCAATGGAGGCCCGATCTGCATTCTCTCTTGAGACAGAAGCACTCGTGTTGCTTTCGAGTTCCAGTAAATCATCTTGCAAGGCTTTGTATGAATCCATGTACACCTCTTGTACTAAATAGCCTTTGATCAAATCGTTGAGTAGATCAGAATTATTATTAATATTGCAAACGGACTCCTCGAAATTCTTTCCGTTGCGATTTTCCGAAGCAGCATCTTCAAGAATTATATTATTAATCTCATCTGAAACTGAGTTCAGGAGAATGACGCGTTGCTCGTCTTTAAGTAATTTCACATACCCGTCGATATTAAACAGAAAAGGCTTCAATCCGAAATTGGTGGTAATCTTCGACTCAGGGGGCTCACCATCTTGAATATTTTCAAGAATGTCTGAAAGTTGAAACCCGATTATGGGAAACAAGGATGCCGTTTCTTCCCGCGAATCAAAAATTGAGTCCTTATACTTATTTGATGCAGTAATCTCTTCGTCAGATATAGACTTCACTAGGATTCCGTTGAGAGTAATAAACAATGTTTTGGAAATAAAGTTGACACCGAATCCCACAACGTCGGATTTGAAAAGTTTTTTTCCGCCAGCTCCAGACTTGTAATGGATGTTGAATGGAGCATCAATATCGAGTTTGCTGGTTTCTTGGTCAATTTGATTGTGTCTATTGAGCTGGGAGATTCTCCGGTTCAAATTGAGAGACGAACTCCGATACGTGTTATCTCCAGTCTTCATGGACGCATAAGAACAAGAATTGTTGAAACTGATGGCAAGACTCCCTTCTAGGGAAACCCCAGGCTCTGCACCTAAAAATGTAAGAGTTTCTTCATCTATTTTGTTATCTTTAGTTGCAGAGCTGTTTTGCGATAATTTATGAAGAAGACTTCTTATATCTATGCTCAGTGAAGAGGCTGACAGCGAGCTCGTGGTTGAAGGTATTTTGTCAAACTTAACAAAACGCTTGATGAATCCCATGTTGAAAAGCAAAGAAGAACCAGATGAGAGAGAAGAGTCGTTCGTGTAGATTATGGGGCGAAACTGCGTGCTCAGGGAAGCTGTTTGCTCAATCATGACCTCGTAATAGAAAACACCGGCCGAGCTAGGTATTTCGGTGTTTGATACAAAGTTGAAAAACCGTTTCTTTCTTGGTAATGAATTTAATTCAGCAGCATTTTTTTGTAGCTTTAGCCGAAGAACAGAGAGTCCATCTTCGAAGGCTGGATCTAGACCGAAACCTTCTTCAATGAGCTGCAAATCTTTACCAGTCCATAATGGACACCAGTAGATAGGCAAACGAAATAAGTAAATGTAGCTTTTGTCGCACATCAAAAAGGGACTGTAAAAATATTTGTGTTCCTTGTTTTTTTTTGTCCACGCAAATAATGCATTCAAAGGTAAATTTTCCAAGATCTTCAGCTTTTCGCTTGTTGTAAGATTATAGAATGTGAACTCTCCATGGTTTCTATTTTCAAACACAGATCGTGGTGCCGTTTTGGCAGGAAGGGTTTTAGACTGCGGGTATCCCCATATTTCGCCGTGGAGACCGCCCCCTGGGCCAGTGGGTGAGATAGATTTATTGTCTTGTATCACGCTCAAATAGTTTTCAATCTGTTCCGCCGCAGCGAGATACTCTTCTGAGCCAGCACCATCGGCGAAAAGTCTGGACTGAAATATCTCATACAACTCGAAAAGATAAGAGTCAGGTATAGACTTCGGAGGCGAATTGCCCAACACACCAATGGAAGAAAATTTCTCAGTTAGTTTCTTCTTAATGACTCTATCAATGACGGGATCATTGCTGAAGCAATTAGCGGGGTACGACAATTCATGGGGCAGTCGGAGGCAGTAGCCCGATGTCTGAGGGCAAAACTGATTTGCTTGGGCGAGCTCCGGATCAGCCCATTGGAGTGCTTGTTGAAGCTCTAGTCCATAACAGGTATTTAAAATATATGGTGGAATGACATAAATGAAGTCCAGACTTGACATATTGGGTGTGGAAACGGGTTACAATACGTGGGGCTGCGAATATCTTGTGTTTGTTAGCCATGTGCAGCACTACCTAATCATGACCGGAAGCGGCAAAGTAAAGGAAAGCTCAAATATTGACAGGTCACATTTTTTTTACTTATTGTTCGGTTGAATGAATTGAACGGTCGATTCCATTTTTGATCAAGTCATGGAAATATATGCAAATGGCAAAGTATAACGGGTTGCCTAGCAGACTCAGCGCCAAAGCCGACCCTCTCGCACTTTGAAATCTTCCTCGCTATACCCGAGAACGACCGCCATGACCGACTCCATTTTGGCTCGGGTACACGAGGCCGTGCCTAATATAACACTAACAATGATATCACAAGGAGCAGAAGCGCTCGTGCTCTCCACAGAGACACACCCTTACTACCACAGTCAGGGCAGCTGCATTGTCAAATTTAGGCCAAAGAAGCCTTACAGACACCCGAAAATCGACACTTTTATAAATCGATCCCGAACAATCGGCGAAGCTAAGTTTATGGCCAAGTTGGCCAAAGTCGGAATTCCTGCACCGAACTTGATCTCATTGGATGCCAAGAATGGAGTGATTTGGATGGAGAAAATCGGGTCAAATTTGGAAGACGGGTCCATCTCATCGTTGAAGAATTACTTGTGGCTTTTAGAGAAAACAAAGAACGACTGTCTTAGTGACAACGTCCAAGAGTTGTGCCGGAAAACTGGCGAAGTGATTGGTCGACTTCACATGAACGATATGATACACGGCGATCTCACCACATCAAATCTTCTCTTGCAAAAAAACGAATCGTTTTTGATAGATTTCGGGCTATCCTCTTATTCGAGCTTGCCCGAAGACAAAGCAGTCGACCTATATGTTCTAGAAAGAGCTGTTACTAGCACCCATTCTGACTATGCTGAGCAGTACAACTCGTGGCTTCTTGAAGGATACCAAAGATTTGTCTCTGAGCATAAAAGCCAGGGCAAGAACAAGCTCAAAGAGACCATGAGGAAGCTAGAGGAAGTAAGATTGAGGGGAAGAAAACGTTCCATGTTGGGTTGAGCCAAGGGAGTTTATAGTTGATACAAGCATTTATCTGACCACTCAAAAACACACACAATTAGTAAGCGAAACCTAAAGAATTACGGTTCAGCTATCTGTCGCTATCAGTCTAACTTTCTTTCTAGCTAGTCTAATTTATCCACGATTCCGCTCGCATTCGAATGCACAGGTTCTCTGGTGTTTTTCCTTCGGGGCCACATTGATGGTAACTTCACCACCTGAAAGCGCGGTTCGATGCAGCGGTCTGTGAACCAAGACCTTAGCTTATTTTCTATTAATTCTGAAATTTTTGGCACGTCTTGTAACTTAGCTCGGGAGCCGATCAACGACTTTATTTGAAATTCGAGCCTGTAGTCAGGCGAAAACGAGAACATCAACGCGGTTCCATTGTCTTTCTTGAGCCCATTCTCGGCTCCGGAATCAGGCGCCGGCTCTTGCCCGGCTTCTTTTGAGCCGGTGGCATTAGCCTCGCGTTTATCGGTTTCCTTATGATTGTCAGTATCATTGGTGTTAACCAACGAGACAGTCAAGCAGGACGAAAATCTAACCATTGAGACTGCCAACAGAACGGGCAAAGATGCAGTCAATGGCCTGGGGTGGTTCAACAAAAGGCGAGTTTCAATACCAAGCGTTAAGGTGTCGGATAGATCCACATCGATCTTAGCCTCCAAGCGGCCCGAGTTATCAGCGCTGTGTTTTATTCTGCAGTTGGAGAAAATTGGAAAGTCATCTCCAATATCGATTTCGGTGAGTTTGATTTTATCCAAGTAGTCAGGCAAATCCAGATGCTCCAAGAAATCGCTCAAGGAATGATAAATATTATCTGAAAGTAAGGCTTCAACTCGAAGTTGCGAGATGGTTTGGGCAACTAGCACATTGAACCAGTCCAAGCTCTCTGGCTTATGGTTGTTGACGTCATAGTATGTCTTTTCCAAGATGGTTTCAAGAATCGAATGGCCTAAGAGATTATCGGAGTCATCGCCCATCGAGAGCATCTCACTTGTTTTCTCCCGCTTGACGATTACGTTTGCTGCGTCTCTCTTGGCAAGTTTCTTGGGTTCAGATGACGTGGATTCGGAAAAAACGAAAAACTTGAGGAAGATCAATAAGAGTATCACAACACTCAATTGTCCGGATATTAGCCCTTGCGTAAAACTCCAGCCATTCCCAGTGGCAACCACTCTAGCGTCTCTGATATCGACCGGCTGATAATTCGAAAAAGGCCCGTTTTGCCTATAGCCTAGATGGTCGTTGGGGGGTGACACCTTGGATAAAGGATCCAGCGGCTGGTCAAAGCCTGAATGGCCGCGGTTTGATGTTTGTGCATGTGAAACACAATCAACATCATGGCGCACTTCCAGAGTTTCCTCCTTCATCGTCAAGCACCCTGAAAAAAGAGTACTCGAACAATGCTGATAGAAGCGGTAGAATGAGAAAGCAGTGAGTTTAGCGGAGTCCGGGATCAAGCGCGCGCATCATGTAATTGACAAGAGCACAGTAACATCCCAATTCATTCGAAGCAGCCAAGCAAGCCACTCATTGGTTAACTCGACTCCATGCTTCACCAACAGCGATGATAATATGCATTAGAATAACAGATAGGAACCTAGTAAAATTTCTAATAAGAGACATCTCTTGAAAGGACATCATGTGAGGCCTGGCGAAACAGAGACCTTTTCACAGCGCGAGATGTTCTCTGAGCTACAGATTGAAGAAGGCACCATGCACATATTATTATGTCCCTCTCATGAGGTGTAGTAATTACGGTCGAGTGATGGGGTACAAGAATTCCCACTAACACATCAGCCGAAATTGGTTCCGCCTTTCCAATTAATATTCGCCAGGTCTATTAAGTGGCTCTCAAGACTTCAATACTCTTTCTTTTTTCTTGGCTTTTTGGCTGTCTTGGGCGTCAAAATCACCCGCTTAGCTTGGCCTCCGCTTTTCGTCGAGTTTAGATCTAAACCGTCTGCATTTGTGGTAGACGCAGACCCTCTCGTTTGCGATCTGGTCAATGTCTTTGGTTCTTCGCTGGTAGAGTCTTCATCGTGAGAATCATCCATGCCGATCCAGTCCTTAAGATTGCTCACAATCGACCGGATTGGCTTCTCGTTCTTATTGACAATGTACTTGGAGGCGAAGTCCGTGACAGGACTCGAGCTCCTCGATTGGCTCTCTTCGTTGACAAGAGAGAGACTGCTGTTGCTGGAATTTGAAGGATTGTCGGCCTTGTTTCCTCTCAAATATTCACGAACCTCAACGTACAAGTCCTTCGAAACATTGTTGAAGTTATTCCTGTTCTTTGTCCAGTAGGTTCTGAAATCATTGATGTGCTTTTTGAACTCCAACTCGTTCTTTTTGAACCACGAAACGTTCAATTCCTTTCTCGTGGCACCACGGGCAAAGTTCCTCATCAAGTACTTGTCATAGTCTCTAATGATTTTTGTAATGATGTCTGAGGTCGAGATGCCTTCCGTCCTCTGAGTGGTAAGGAACATCCCACGCTCCTTGATTGGCTTATAGATGTCATCGCTGCCCGCGGAGGCGTATGGCAAGTCGTCATGGGCCACATAATCAAGGCGGTGTTTTATCAAGAAATCTGCAGTGACGCACCATGGGGCGTTTTCAATCACCTCATCAACCCACTTGCAATGTTTCAAAGTCTCTATTCTATGCTTGTCGGAAAGAACAGTGAGGCCCTTCTTCTTCTGAGTCTCCTTATCCGAGGGGATGCCACAGACTAGCTCGACGTTTTCAAACGACTTCTTGGCCTGCTCCAATTGGCGCATATGTCCTAAATGGAACAAGTCAAACACGCCGTCGGCATATATTCTGATGGGGCGGTCTGTGGGAGGTAAATTGAACTTAAAGCCTCGGGGTCTGAACTTCCGCAAGGATTCGGGAAGCTCCTCGTCCAATTCTTTTTCTCGCTGCAAAAACTTCTCCCGCTCTTGGGACTCGATCTGTTTCTTCCTCCTCTTTGCGGACTCATCCTCGTTCTCGGTTCCCGAGTCTCCAGGGGACCCATGGATCGATAAGGGGGACTCGGTTCTTTTTCTTTTTCTGAAAAGATTGCTGAGTTTCGGGGCGATGTTTTCCACAGAGAGCGTTCTCGTGAGAGGCGATCCTGTGCCAGGAGCCGCCTGTTCCATTGTGTCTGTGCTGATACTTTTGTCGCTGGACGAATCAAAAAGTGACCTTACTTTTTGTACTGGGTTTTTATTACCTGGATCACGTGGGTCTCGCAATACCCCCAATGCAAGACTAAAATGTTCGGTGCGTGCAGCGGCTTGGCGTGCCCGCTGAACGCCAAGGGCACCCTTCGCAGTTGAAGCACCAACCAGAGTGCACATGTCACCATCATTCTCTGTGGGCTTCGCAACTAACATTCTCTGGTCCCGAGCAGCAGACATCCAGGTAGGCGGACCCACTTGCATGCGGCTCACATCTCTGCGCAACGAGTGACCACGGCCGAAACGCACGTCAGTAAAAATGGGTCTTTTGCCCACCTATCAAAAGCTGCCGCTTATGAACTCAAATGGCTGAACATCCAAGGATGCGCAGACGTCAACTTTGGTGCCGCCTTAAGGCTACAGTCAACAAGAGCCACCTGATCGATTGTCGGAGTGCATCTTGCGTAGACGCCGCAACAATGTAAAGCGCGGCTTTTCTTATCGGTCTGTCTCGACCTTGAACTTTCCCCACCTTGAACTAGACCCTCACTCACTCATTTTTCTGCATGCGGCAGTACTCTCTTTCAGACCTAAGATACATATCTCCGGCCACATTGAGAACGTGGTTCCAGGGCTCGGGCGAGACTTTTGCGGTGGTGGATGTTCGAGACTCAGATTATGTTGGGGGCCACATCAAAGGTTGCTACCACTTTCCCTCGGAGACGTTTCAGCAAACGTTACCTGCACTTCGGGCCAAGCTCCTGGAAAACAAGGTAAAAAATGTAGTTTTTCATTGTGCATTGTCCCAGGTCCGTGGCCCAAAAAGTACGTTGCGTTTCTTGAGATACCTTGAAACCTTGCCTGCGGAAGAGAAAACCCAATGGGACTCTTTGAACGTCTTTGTTCTTTCTGGCGGTTTCAATGCTTGGCAAAGGGAATTCGGGACGGATAGACAAGTTACCGAGGCTTATGCTCCAGACCTCTGGGATTAAATCGAGCTTCTTTTCTGGCGTTGCCTTTATCCTTTTTATTTTTGTAGTTTAAGCCATGGGAGCTTTCTTTACCTGAGCGCACTCTTGAAGCTTATGTTATTTGCATCTATTTATACAGCGAGGATGAATCTGATCTCAGATCAAACTAGGTCCATTGTAGACACCTGCCGCTTGAGACATGGGCTGAGACATGGGCTGATTAGGGTATTGGCCTTGGCTCATTTGAGGCAGCTGGAATTGCATTTGACCTGCGAATTGCTGATTATAATGCCCCGTGGCTTGCATAGCTAAGTTTTGCTGCGCATTTGCAATTTGTGTGTTCCGAATCTGTTCCCTTTGCGTTTCGGGAAACACAGCCAACGTAGGCAAACTTTCTAATCCACCAGCAGTTGGCTGCAGCTTTAAAGGTTGAGTCTCAGGCTTCTGATATGCACCATTGAACACATTGGTGGTATGGTTGGAGACTTTGAATGGGTTGCTTCCTGTGGCCGTAACTGATACTTTCTCAGGATTGCTCTCCAGTTGGAATGTGAAAGCTGTAGTGTTGGCGTTACTGAACCTTGTACCGCCAAATGGGTTTGTCTTGTCAAGTTGCGGCTTGTTGCCTGTCATTGAAGATGATAAATTCGCAAATGGATTTGTATTTTGGGGTTCCAAAGCCTGGTCTGGGCGACTTTGACTATTCCAAGTTCCAGAGTTTGTGGCTGGCTGTTGAAAACCTGTGTAATGTTGAATGACAGGCTGAGGCATCGACACTGCAAAGGGATTTCCAGTAACCTGTGCTTGTTGTTGAGGAGCCGCCAGCGGAGGCTGTGCATTGTGGCCGGGCATGGTCCCATTATTACCTCCATTTGCAAAAAGTTGAGGATTGTTATTTGTGAAGTTTGTCGGCATAGAGCTACCCCAGGGGTTGATTGTAGTTTGTTGTACCATAAGACTACCGCTTCTCTGAAGTTCCGAGTGCGGTTGTTGCTGTTGTAATTGTTGCATCTGGTTTTGAGTTGGCTGTACCTGAAGCGCCATTTGTTGTTGTTGCTGAAGTTGCTGTTGTTGAATCTGCTGTTGTTGAAGCTGCTGTTGTTGAAGTTGTTGTTGTTGTTGAAGTTGTTGTTGTTGAAGTTGTTGTTGTTGAAATTGCTGTTGTTGAAGCTGCTGTTGTTGAAGCTGCTGTTGCTGTTGCTGTTGCTCTTGCTGTTGTTCTTGTCGAGGTTCATGTTTTTCAAGACCACGGTCCTCCAAAGGCACTGTTACGGAATTATTGATATTAATACCCTGCTTCTTCTTGATAAGGTACTCAGATCTGTGCTGTTCAAAAGCTGGGTCATGCAAATATTCCTCTAAGGAAGATGTTAGGGCAGTAGGCGCATGCTTGATTGTGGGCACATGCAACTTGGTAGCATACTCAAGGTGCTTGGCGACACGCAAGTAGTCTATGACATACTTTGTTTGATCCACAAACTTCTTGTAGACAGACAAGGCACGCTCAGCATCAACATAAGACATTTCAAAATAATGCTCTAATAAGTTGATGACACCCTCGTTCATTTCTTGGAACAATGCCAAGAGATCGTTCACCAAAAGACGGAAAGCAGTCAAAATAATATCGTTCTTGATCTCGGCCTCTAAGAACGAGTTCTTCAATAAGGCGTCAATCTGGCTCTGCACGCTTTCACATTCACGAAGAAGACCCCGCTCAATCTTGAGGTTCCGCAAGCGACCTCCACTTTGATTGATGGAGTTATTGATACGCTCGTCCCGGACGTAGTCTACGCGAGTGGCAGCAAAGTTGTCCACCCTGGACTGCAAGTAGCGCGAGTATTTGACAATAAAGCGGGCATCGGTGTTGAAAACAGAGCCATTGGCTATATTTGATCCTGATATTTTGAAGATGTTCGGTGACCTTTCGCTCAAATACTTCAATGTGACATCTCGGTCGCCCTCGCGGATCATGATATGGAAAACAAGCAACGCTTTGTACACGACCGACCACGAGCCATCTTGAAGTCGCTGATGCAAAGTTTTCACAATGGTGGCAAGGTTTTCGGATGAAACCTGATGGTCCATGGACGTTGCCATGAGAATTGGCTCTATGTACTTGGGCTTTGGAGCTGCCACTTTTAGCTTGGTCGCCCCTTTTACGATTTTCTCGTACGTGGTCATGATTCACGAAAAGATGGAATGCAATTGGACTTGGAATGAAGTTGAAGAGGAGGATGTAGAAGGCGAGCTTGGGGGGGCAGGCGTTTTATGGGAGGAGTGCCTGAGCTGGTTTTTTCGTGTTAGAGTGCAATTTTGGGTTCGCGATTGGCGCGCGATATGTGAATGCGGGCCCGGGCTAAAAATAAAAAATATCTGTGGAGATGTGAAACCTCACGCCTTAAAGTAGCCAATGGGCCTACGTACGTTTTCTACAGCCGATTTTGAAAACTTGATGAAAGAGGCTGATCACAGCCCGAACGGGAGGGCCGGAGTGCCTGTAAATAGATTGAACTGCACCCCAAAACGGTTCTCGGAGTGGCTGCTCCGAGCTGCGTATCGCGTTGCTCAACCAAACTGGGTTTGAGACGTCACAAGTGAGCAACATAATTGCACATGGTTGATGTGCCACCCGAAAACAAATGAATAATATATCGCCATGGACCACGCCTGTGCAATGCCAATGGCTCATAATAAATAACAGGCTCAAGTTTGCGCTTTCTTCGTGAATCGGAGATCCTTCGAGGATCGTAATTGCGACCTTGAACCAGGGTTAAGAGTGGTTCCCGCTATTTAACGGTTCCTGCATAAGTCGTCTCAAACTAGAATTTCTTCTTGGACTATTTCTAGATTCAGCAGGGCAAAACTACGAATAAACCAGTAATACATCACTGATCAAACGCGAATAGCTCACGAGTTTTAACGAGCAATCCCTGAATAAACCACGTTTAATCACAAATAAAAACTCGCATGAAAGGGCTCAAAGACTCCATGCAAGACTAGAATCATGCTACCCTTTGTGTATTTCTATTTACATTGATGCCTGAGCAAATCACTTGTCTCCCATGCCTCCTCGCTTCTCCAAAAAGTCCTTGGCCTCATTCACCTTGGTGGCCAAGAAAGATGAGCCACCCTTGTCAGGGTGGTTTGCCATCATAAGTTTTCTATGCTGCTCCTTCAATTTAGCCTTGGTTAACGTACTCTCCTTCAAATTGAGAATCTGTAATGCTTCCTTGGCGGCCATCTTTTGACCAAACGTGCCCTTAATAAAGGCTTTGCCATTAATACCGGGTTGCTTTGATTTGACGAACCCAGAAGCGAAATATATCACTCCGAGCACCCCAAATCCCGTAAGCCATGGGTGCAGACCCATCCACTCGCTCGTTTGATCGAAATACCACTCAGCAGAACCTTCTGGCGCCTGCTTTCTTTGCAAGTGGCCGGTAAAATTGTGCTGAGGTTGGCCCTCCTGAGGCGAGTTGCTTTCCCCGGGTATGGGGAGTCTTGGGGCTTCCATTATAGGTGACAGTGTGCTGGGGACATGCGATTGGTTTTTTTGCGCGCAATCCTTGGCTCACGTGACGAGATGATCCGGGGATGACTCCGAGGTGTCACCGTTTCCCCACCCACTAACCACAAACTTCCTTTGAGCTACTTCCTTCAAGTACTTATTCCTAGTACTTTCTTTTATTCACCCCATTTCGCCGACAATGCTTACGGAATAATTGCCGAATGTCCTTCCTGGCTTTGGGTGCATGATTTTACAACTTAGAACAAAACCGTATTGGGGTGGTGGTACTGAACGCAGCAATTCTTGTGTAAAGAATATGGAGGGGTGGAAGCTCCAAATCCAGTTCTTCCCAAAGCGGCTTTGCACGGTCAGTAGCCTTTGAGACACTTTCTGCACTGCACAGTCTAAATCAGCTCTTAGCACCCGTGCACCAGCGCGTTTTTTTTGCCTCATCTCATCTTGAGCATCTATTCCCCTTATTCGCTGCATCTTGCCAAACCCAGATTTGATAATTCACTTCACACCCCCTCATCATCCTGGTGACTGTTGCATTAAGAACATATTTTTAGCATTTCGCAAAAATGAGAATTTACTCGTGTCATTTTTGCTCGTATCCCGTGTATCCCAGTAAAGGGATCATGTTCGTCAGAAACGACGCAAAAGAGTTTAGATTCTGTCGGGCCAAATGTCACAAAGCATTCAAAATGAGGAGAAACCCAAGGAAGTTGAGATGGACAAAGGCATTCCGAAAATCCGCTGGCAAGGAGTTGGTGGTCGATTCTACTTTGACTTTTGCCGCCAAGAGAAACGTCCCTGTCAGATACAACAGAGAGTTAGTGGCCACCACATTGAAGGCCATGTCCAGAATTGAGGAAATCAGATTGAAGAGAGAGAAGGCTTTCTACAAGAACAGAATGAGAGGCAACAAGGAGAGACAGCTTGCGGCTGACAGAAAATTGGTCCAGGACCACCCAGAGATCTTAAGAATGAGAGATGTGGAGTTGAGAAAGAAGGCCGAAAAGCAGGCTGCTCGGGAGGCTGCTGCACAACAAGAGGAAGACGAAGATGAAGAAATGATGGACGTTGATTCTGAAGAAGAAGAAGAGTCTGAACAAGAGGATGTCAAACAGAAGGTTGTCTTGAAGGCCAAGAGAAAAGCCAGAGCTTAAGCTGTGTAAAAAATAAGGTTAACATGCCATGGTGCTATGTGCGTAGGACGCTACAAGCACGACTATGAAGTATCATTGTATTGTCGCGAATGAAAGTGACGTGAACATCAGTTATAAATATAGAATGCGGACCCAGCTCCCTCAGGGAATATATCACAGGCACAAGTTGGTGGTGGAGTCAAGTACTTTGGCATTTGAGCCGGGTGATTTGTGGCCAGTATGGCTTTTGCACTGGCGCAGGAGTCTCTTCTGGCAGGCCGTCTAGACTAGGCTGGGGGTCTGGACCGTAATGATTTAGCCTCAGCGCATTCATCATCATTTGTATCGTAGACATATGAAGCTCCGAGTGAATCCTTTGCAGCTGTACTCTTTTAAGCATTGAAGGGCAAGAGTCCTCTTCATATACCCGTTTATTCGATACTGCTTTGAGTGGTGACAGGCTAGGCGAAGATTCCACCTCCCAGCTTTGATGGGTATAATTTGAGTTAGACATGAGTTTGAAGGCAGTTGGAATAATAATGGAGATTAATGGACTATTTGAGGAGAATTTGAGACTATCTGAGACTATCTGAGACTATTGGAATGGATTGTAAGTCTGATAGTGATACGCGGTAAAACGCTCCTGGCAATGGTGTGGGCACGCGCGTCGTGACGTGACTGAGCGATGGGTGCGCGTGTAGTCAGTAACTAGACTGGCTATTTTGACCCAAGAACCCGAGATCAACAACTGCAACATCGAGTTCAATATCAAGACAAATTTGTCTCGTCCAATCACGCAAAACCCAAATTAGAACCTCTGCACAAAACTGCATGGCTAAAATCAATCCTGCAAGCAGGATCTTGAATAAAGTCCAACATGAAACTCACATCAACATCAAGTCCAATACCCCGTATGTGTCTGCCGTGAAGCGGGTTTGCAAGACGCTAGATAAATTCGATTTGAACCCAACAAATCAGCACCATAAGCACCGCCAGGGAGAATACAAGCATGTAAAGTATATCAAGCTCAAAGGGATGGGAAAGGCTATCCTGAATACGATTTCAATTGGGCTTCATTTCCAGGCGCACAAAGGCTACAATATCGAGGTCTATACAGGCACTACGGAGGTTCTAGACAGAGTTGCAGTTGATGGTTCAGAAGCAATCGAAACGAAGGATGGTGGGACTGAACAACAGTCTGAACTTCGCAAACGTAGCGTGTCCTACGTGGAAGTCAAAATATGGCTCAAGAGACGATGAGTAAGGAGTGTTAAGAGCCTCTTGGACTTTGATAATCTCAGAGAGTGAAGTTTCCGGCCGGGAAGGGCTCCCGATCGAAGTTTTCACTAAAGTATCCCCACTGAAGATTTCTGGATTGAATTGTTTTTCCATCCAGAACGCTAATGTTGGAAATTCTGCATCAAAGGCATTTAGCTACACACTTCTCCTTAATATGTAGCAACTCCATCACATGCCTTTCGACCTTACAGCTCTTTTTGGTCTTTTTCCCGGCATTCAGGAATTCCAGCTTCAAAACTTCGTTGGCGTCCTTATCATCTAGACTTACCCCAAAGAGTACCTCTGCTCTCCCAACTAGTTCGAGACATTTGGGGTAGTCTTTCAAAAAATAAGCCTTTTCACACGCATGAAGCATGGCAACACGATCTAGCTTGTGGTCGTTGCTCAATTTGGAAAGATGGGTTTCGTCATAGAGCCAATACTCTGTATCGATTTTCGGGCCTGACTCTTGGAATTGTCGTTTCTGCTCGAGGAACTCCTCCTTCGTCTGCAATTTCCGCTGCTTTACTTTGGGCTTTGACGTGCCCAAATCCAAGCAGTCCAAGTTTGTGCTGAGATCCTCGGTGCACTGAGCCATGGGCCTCTGTTGTGGGACAATGAGTGTAATGGGGTCATTCCGAGCATCTCGAGAGCCAGTGCGGACGGTGGTGCAGGACAAACTGAGGCGATGAGCCCCCACCCCATGGCCGGGACTGAATAGCCCAGTGAGGTGGATCTCCTGGAATATATGATGAAGTCGTGCTAATCTCATCTGAAAATGGCTAGCCTACCCTTGTAGTGCCCTCCCATGTACCACAGCGTAAAATGGGCCCACGACTTGAATCGATGGCTAGGCATCAGTATATATAGTCGGTTCATTTGCCGGGTATCGCGGGTCGGCGATATGACTCAGACTACAGAGGTGGGAAATTTGAGCGCAAACCACAACAAGAAGCAGCAGACAAGATGAGCATCAAAATAGAGACCACTGAGCAAGCACAAAGGTTTGTCGCCCAATACAACCACTTTCTCTTCGACTGCGATGGGGTTCTTTGGCTCGATGATGTCACCATTCCCGGGGTCAACCGCTTCATCGACTACTTATTGGACAATGGCAAATCCATGGCTTTTGTGACCAACAATTCGTCCAAGTCTCGAAACACGTACGTCCGCAAGTTCCGTGATTTGAACTTCCAGGGCGTGAGCAAAGAGTCCATCTTTCCAACCTCCTACTCTGCGGCGTTGGTGCTCAAGGAACAGCTCGGCTTAGAGGCAGGCTCCAAGATTTGGGTTTTTGGAGACGGGGGCATCGAGGAAGAACTCAAGGAATTCGGATACGTTCCTGTTGGAGGCACTGACCCGGCATACGACTGTGAGTGGGACCCCGAGTCGCCACTAATGCAAGTCGATGACGAAGTCAAGGCCGTGGTGGTTGGCTCCACCAAAGCATTGAATTACATGAGAGTCGCGGCCACCGTGCAATACCTCTTGGCGAAAAACAAGGGTTTGCCTTTTGTGGGTACTAACATTGACCGCACCTACCCTGGTCCCAAAGGACGCATCTTACCTGCCGGGGGATCGTTGGTAAACTTCATGGAGTACACTTGCGACCGTGAATTCATAAATGTAGGAAAGCCATCCGCGCTCTTCTTGAGTACCATTCTCGAAGCCCAGAATTTCGAACCAGAGAAGACGGTCATGGTTGGAGACACCTTATACACAGACATTAAGTTTGGAAATGATGGAAATTTGGGCGGAGTCAACGGAGGCTCGTTATTGGTGCTCAGTGGAGGTACCAAGGCACCGGACTTGGACAAGATCCAAGATGCCTCGCTAGAGCCCCGCTATTACATTGAATCATTGGGCCATTTGATTGCATTGCTTGAGGGCGCTTAGCCACCGAGCATTTGCAATCTCGCTGCCTGTCGCACATGTCTATCGAACAAGACTGCAATTAGCTTTCTGACACAATGATTCATTCCATTACCTTTGTAGGCCACCCGATATCCGCGCAAGTATTACTATATATCAGTGCGAAGATACATGGCAGCCGCGTGGCGGTCGCCACACACATGAGCTATGCTTAACTTCTCCGGCTCCACCCGCAAAAGAACGGTCAATTTAGGCAACAGGCCTCGTCACAATAAAGGTAATTTCCTTGAACAGAATAAAATTGACCGCCAAGAGCGTGAGCGCCAAAGACAGCGGGAGCATACTGCCACGGTCATTAAAGTCCATGTGCGCAATTTCCTTCAACTTAGCGCCGAGGCAAATGCCTTTGTGTCCAGCTGGCTTCAAGGTTTCGACTTGTCCCCTCAAGCGCATCCAAACACCTCTGAAAGTGTGAGTTCGGATAAGGTTGATGGCTTCAACCATTGGGCACGATGGTGTGCTCAATTCCGCTTTGTGACTCGGTTCGGATCACGAACAACCCTTGACCTAGCCTTGGATGTGTTTGATTACTTGTCCGAACGCATTAAAGCTTCAACTGGAACCGGAATGATCAGCGATTTTGATTTGGCAGTATTGATTAGGTCCATGAACAAAGCTAAAGATAGAGGCATCTCCTCGGAAAGGTACCTCAAGGGCACGAGCAATATTTTTCACAATATCCGTGCGCCGCTGACTTACGAAGTCCCGGTGACTCTGACTATAAGGAACTTGTCCGAGTGCTTGACCGAGTCCAATATTGCGGAGATCTTACACATTGTCTTCAGTGTCAATATTGCTGACTCGGGGACGCTGTTCTTCTTATTTTTTGCGACGATACCTTCGCATATACTAAAACACTTTGGCAATTACTCAGACATGCTCAGTCGGTCCTTGAGTGCATCCTTGGGCGAGCTTTCCAAATTCCCCCCTGCAGTCAAGGTTTGCATCCTAGAAAACGTGTTGTTCTTGTTGCATACATCAGACACCAAAGCCGTCGTTGTGCTCAGCGAGATCTTATCCACAATGAACTTTCGTTTGGCTATTGTCCTGGAATCAAATGTAGCTGATTCAAAAGCAGCCGACAAAGAATTCTGGGACCCAGAAATTAATTCCAAAACAAAGCCACAACCAACGAGCTTCTTACAGCTTCATCGCTTGAGTTCGTTAATGGAGTCTGTTCAAAGGAGCCAACCCAATGCCAATGTGCTGCAAGATCCGATGACTCAGCATTTTATCACTCAGAAATTATCTCAGAGGCTAAAAGTATTGACCTCTTTAAATTTCATCTCACAAGCAGTTAGGCTTTTGAGTACGAATCACCCAGTCTTGCTAATATCATTGATTTGCCACATACTCCATGTCTTTGATGAATCTAAAGCGAGCGTCTGTATGATGATTGCCACCATTCCAGAGTTTGCTCAATGGATGTTTGCCAGACTTCTGTGCCACCCTGTGTTTCTCGAGATCAAAGAGGCGGGTGTGGAAGGAGACACATGCCCCAAAAATAAGTGGGCTGACTTTTTAAAGACAGAACATATATTGTTTTGGGATTTACTAAACTGTTACGAGCAGTTCCTTACATATTGGCTTATTGTATCCAAAGAAAGCGAGGGCTTCAAAGATAAGATTCTTAACAGAGACGATATTCAGGAATTTTGTCGATTTCTAAAAACTTTATGCCTAACGCTCATATTTGAAGTCACCGACGTGGCGCATGTTCAGCGGGTCAAAGATTTATCGCTTTCTTTACTCAGCCAACTACATGCAAAGAACCTCCGGTTAAACTTTCTCGGCGAAAACTTCTGGAAGCTCAAGACGATAACATTCGATATTGATCGCCTTCTCCCTGCGATAATAGAGGACGACCAGCTGGATGACTCGGAGTATCTGTCTGACGAGGAAAATTCAATTGGAGATTCGAAAAAACGGATTTCGCAACGCAGATTGGATGTCGCAGATAAGTTGGAGGTGTTCAAGAAGGTGCCTTTCTTTGTTGATTTCAAAGCTAGAGTGAAAGCTTTTCAAACGTTGGTTCGAGAAAATCAACGCTCTTTGGGAACAGATGCTTTATTTTTCAGCGATGAGATTAATGCCCATCATGTTCAATTGAACATCAATAGGGAGACACCGTTTGAAGATGCATTCGATGAACTATCAATGGCTGGTCCGGATCTTAGACATAAATGGAAGGTCACGTTTCATAATGCCCATGGTCCTGAGGCAGGCATTGACGGTGGCGGGCTAACCAAAGAATTATTGACTTTGATTGTTCTTGAAGCAATCAAGGGTGAAAAGGAAAATGGCATTGGGTTGCTCAAAGAGACGGAGTTGTACGAATTATATCCCAGCGAAGACACATACTTGAGATTGGTCAAAGGTATCGATGTTCCAAAGCAAAAGATGAACTTGGCGTATTTTGAATTTTTGGGAATGATTATAGGGAAGTGTCTTTATGAAAGCGTTTTGATCGATGTGAAATTTGCACCCTTTTTTCTCGCCAAGTGGAAAGTCAACCAGAAATTCAAGAGCTCGGTGAATGACTTACTTTACGTTGATAGCAACCTCTATCGAAACCTCTACAAGCTCTTGGATATGTCAGAAGAAGAGTTGCGCGAACTCGACTTGGATTTCACCATCAACGAATTTCTAGATAATGAGGTTTGGGAGTATGATTTGTTGCCGTCTGGCGGTGGCCAGGTTCAAGTCACAACTTCTAACAGGCTAACCTACGTGCATCTAGTGCTGGATTTCAAGCTCAACAAGTCTCTTGATATACAAACCAGGCACTTTCTCAATGGTCTTTATCGGATAATCAAGCCCAACTGGCTCAACATGTTTGACCCCTTTGAACTTCAAATACTTATTGGTGGAGTGAGCGACATCGATATAGACGACTGGAAACGCCATGTTCTGTACGGGGGCTATTTTGACGACGATCTTACCGTCACGCTCTTTTGGGAAGTGGTGGCTGAGATGTCTTCCGAGGAAAGATGTGAATTGGTGAAGTTTGTGACGTCGGTGGCCCGGGCACCTCTTCTTGGGTTTGGTGCGCTTTACCCTAATTTCGGCATCAACAACAGTGGGTCGCCGGACCGGCTACCGACAGCATCAACATGTCATAATTTGCTCAAGTTGCCTGACTATAGAGACAAAAAACTCTTGCGGGAGAAGCTACTTTATGCCCTCCACGCAAACTCGGGGTTCGACTTGTCGTGACTTCTTATCTTGACTCGCCTATGTGCAGATTTTGTCATGGCGGTGTCGCACGCCTCAGCCTCGTGTATATGTGGTGCTCAATTAGTATCTCTTGCGCGTCAAGCTCACCTGGAGACACTATGTTACCCAGATTGGTAGTCAGACGAGTAGGGCTTATATCTCAATTGCATAAGCATAATGCCAAAGTGTTTAAGCATAATGCGAGACTGTTTCACTTCACCCAGCGAAAGCATATAATCAACCCTCTTTTACCCTTTGATGTGCTCGAGGAACTCGAAAACGATGAAGCCAAAGTTGATAAAGAAAAGCTAAAAAAGCAAAAGAAGAAGCTCATTCATCAAAAAAATACCATGAAGAAGAAATTAGATGAGGAGGGCTCACGGTCTGTCGAAGAGAATAGTACGAGTCAGACGCGCTCGGGTACTGAAACATCGACCTCCAGTCTGGATCCCTCTGAAGCAACAGCGCCTAGCGATAAAGCCCAAGGCACCATCAAGCATGAGTTCACGGCTGCTTATAAATTGGGAATGTCTGCAGACATTACAGAAAATGCTCTACTGAGAGACACATCAGAGACCGCAATGTCAAACCAGGATGAGAGCGCAAAAACAAGCGTTGGCTCTAATGGAAACGGCGGGGATGGCGGCAATGGATACAGAGGTCTACTGAATGGAAATGGGGACCAAGATCGTCAGAAGAAGGAGGAAAGCGAATTTGATGAAAAGGAGGATCCGGAAGAAGAGGAGGAGGAGACGTCCAGACTTCGCCGCGCGTTCGATAGCTTCAGTCGCTTCATCTTCAAATGCTTAGAAACTATTGGAATCACCTTAAGCTCAGTTGGAGTGCTTGGCTTATCGGGCCTCCTCTACCATAAGTTTTACGGCACCCATGTATTGGATAAAATGGAACTGGCTTTTGAAAAGGGTGATCCGGCCTACCAGCTCACGATTCACAATAAAACGAACAAGCGCAGCGAAACCCCCGACCAGGTCGAAGAGGACCTTTCTTCATACTGGGTCACAAGACCCCAACAGCAACTCCTCGACGATATTGTCAGTGGAAAGATTCGAGGCCGGTACTACTTGGTGGTAGGAGAAAAAGGGACAGGAAAAACCACCATCATAATGGAGGCCATGAAGAAGATTGACGGGAGTAACGTGGCGATTTTCGATGCTCATGCTGACCCAGAAATATTCCGCATCAGATTGGGAAAAGCTCTCAATTATGCATACAATGAGGATTACATTGGCTCTTTGTTCAGCATAAGGGGACCAAGAGACACTACGGCTTTACTCGACATCGAGAGGGCATTCAACAAGCTCGAAGAGTTGGCTATTAAGAACAAACTCTCGGGAAAACGGGACAAGCCCCTCATACTCATCATTAATAACTCCCACCTTATCAAAGAAAATGAAGAAGGGGTCAAGTTACTCGAGCTTTTGCAACAGAAAGCCGAAAGCCTCGGAGGAAGCGAGTTAGTGACCATGATCTTCAATAGCGATGATTATTGGGTGTATGAAAAATTGAAAAGATTGGGCACTCGACTCGAGCTTATCAATGTGCGAGATTTCAACCGAGCCGAAACTGTGAATGTTCTAAAGTTCATTCGCAATAAAGCATACCCTGCCAAAAGATATCCGGAACTAGCTCTTACTGAGGATAGATGTCACCAGATTTACGACTTGATAGGCGGAAGGCCGCAGCACATTGGACAAGTTGCAAGGCACAGAGACACCATAAAAGCCTGCCATGAGATTATAGATCGGGAAAAAACATGGTTCCTCAATCAGTGCGGCTTGCTAGGAGAGGATATGGATGACGATGTCATGGAGTATGGAAAGTTTTCGACTAGTGCCATGCTTTTGATGAGAGAATTTGTGGAGATGGATCGTGAAATCATGAATACCCTTATTTCAGCTCCGAAGCCTGAGCTGAGTGGTCTTTGCAAAAGCCACCATCTACCTGAATTGCCCCTCTGGAGGGCCAGGCAGATAATGACCCGGCCGGACTACATCCAAGAATACGACAACTTGAATATCTTTACCGTGGACTCGGATTCTCGTGTGCGTGCCGACTCGGTGCCCATGATGCGGGCGTTCCATGAAATTGCGTCACAGCCGAATTTCGATGAGCTTTTGAGTGAGACAGTCGATAGAGTAGCAGCGATTGAGAGTTTGGGCAGAACCAGAGAAATCGTGTCGAAAGATCTCACCGAAGGTGCGATCTACGATATCAGCAGCAAAGATGGTAGGTTGTCAGTGCTGATGAAGAAGAAACCAGACGAGGAAGATGACGACAAAGATATCTTTTTGGAAGAAGTAGGCAAAAGCGAGCATAAGCAAAAATGGTGGAATCAACGCATGGGCCGTTTCCACGAGTCGTACCTCCCGGGAGGAAACAAGCCATCTGGGGAAAATTCGTCGTCTACGAAATGAAGTGCCCGGTAAAATTGGGGCTACATTCCAGTACCAATATACACACACATGCACGAGAACGTCGCGAATCTGCGAGTCACTTAATCTGCGAGTCACTCAACCTGTTTGAATCCTGCATGCTGCTTGCATGACGCCACCCAGAGACGACGGATCCAGGGGTTGTAGATCGGAGCCTAAAGACAAGTAGCCGGCTCGCATATGGACAAATGCACTTAATATTCCGGAGGGCGGCAAAACAAAAGGGTCACACATACAACCGTTTGCGTTTTGGCACGACTCGGAAAGTGTGGAAGATTTCCGAACGGATGTATGATACGACCCCAATAGGACTCCGGCACGACTGGAAGGCGGTGCCTCTGCTGAAAGGGGTTTGCTCTTTGGGCTTGGCTAGCGTGAGTAAACACTTTTACCAAGCGACACTGTGTTCAAAATTACTCGTTGTGTATGCATTGTGCGTCTGAAAGTATAATTCAACACCTAATCTTTCTCCATGAAGTTCACGCGAAGGCACTAGACGGGGTGCTAAGAAGATGCTGCATTAACGGTTCAAGTCTTGGGCCTAGAATCCGTCAGGTGATCGCTGAGCGGAATTGGGGCTTAGGTGGCTGATGAGCTGCGGCACCAAAACAAAACACAATTCGCACTAATTGTGTCACCCGGGAATGTGACCTGGATCTTGCATAAAGCTGGGCTAATGCGCATCATGGTTCCTCCGGAATTTATCCATTGAGTATTTTCTCCTGCGCAGAATCGCGAGGCGCCTCGTAAGAAGCACAGCACACCTGACTAAAGTTGTTTTTTCTTGAGGTGCGGCGTCCCACCAATATTTCCTCCAACTGCATCAATATACGAATCCAGCGCTGAAAGAAGGCAGGTCTGTGCCAACTAGGCCTTGCATTCCAAGGGCGTCTTATTTGTTCGGGCACGTCATCTAGGCCCAATCCCGGCGCAATACCATGAAGCCCGGCCAAAAATAAGCAATGGCTCGGCTCCAGTTTGGTGCACAAAAGAAAACCGAAGCCCAGGTCCCGAAGCTTTCTACGCCTTGATCTGGCATTTTCGCACCGCATGCAACACGAGTAAGTTTGAAGTAGCCGCGAGGGCCTTCATGTACCTTGTCCGTAAACTTCCCCACCACCAATGGAAAATTTGGTTATGAGTTTCGAGCCAAAAAGATTACCACTGGAATTATTTCGGCAAATCATCTTTGGTCGTAAAGGGTTGGTCTGAGTCTATATTATTCGTTTCTCGTCGTCTAAGCTGACTTGAGTTGGTCCAAGTGCCTGCACGCTCCATCATGTGTAGTTTCTATGAAATGGAGATCACATGTATCGCCGCTTAAACTACAGGTGTCTCTTTTTGTGGGCGTGAACAACAGTGACTTCGTCTACCAGGAGGCGCCGCAGAGCCACGAACAGATCTTCAAGGCTCTGCTTCCCAACTCAGTCAGCCTTTCCCCCGGGGTTGAAAACTAGACCGCCAGTTAACGCTCTTTTCGGGAATTATCCGAGACAACTATCACCCGGGATTTCCTTTTGCTTACCTTCGCGCACATCGACAACAAAATTATATGCCTTCCTATTACGACACAACGCCTCTTCCGTAACGATTCGCCCTATTCGGCTGGCGAAGACATTGCCGATTCTTTGGTTAGATTAGGCCGAATGTCCATCTACTGCTTGTACTGCTTTAGACCCCATGACTTTGTCCAACAAGCTCGGAAAATCAAGCAAGCGGACGAGCGGACGGGCTAGTTCTTTCGCGTGCCTGTACCTACTCGTCATTCGTAAATCGTAACCTTTTTTTTTTTAATTCTTGGGGCATATTCTAACTGGCGCAGCGCTCTAAATTCTCAAACGATTGCCTACTCTCTACTTCCCGCTCACACACCAAGTTCTTTTTCCTGGTCCCACTGCCTCAGCCAGCATACATATTCCTCTGCATTTTGGTCTGTGACTTTTAGTCGCCTCCGATAACCCCCACCAGTCTTTTTGCAAGCATTGCGTCCAAACGGGTTTCCTTGTTATTGCGCTGAGTTACACAATCCCGTGTATTGCTTCAGCCACACGAGCGTCCAAAACAACACCCGCAGGCCGGAAGTGTTTGAGCGCATCAGGCTGCTAGCATCATCCACGTGCTGACAGTCTGGGTCTTGTGGAAGCCGCAGGTATCAATCCTTGATCGGCGTTTTGTACCGAAGCACAAACTGCGCCCATGGACGTGTTCAACTCTGCTCTCAGAAATCCATTGCCTCCATCGAAGAGGCAATACCGGCGCAATGGCGATTCGGGGCCCACTTCGGACGAGGAGGCCACTGCTTCTGGTCCAGGCAGTCCGAAGCAATTGTCATCGTCGGCTAGGAACGACGGACCTGACCTCCGAACGAACCACAAGAAGAAGACGTCCCGGAGAAAACATCGCAATTCTCATTTGGGCTGTGGGATCTGCAAAAAACGGCGCATCAAGTGTGACGAGAATCTTCCTCAATGCTTCAATTGTGTCAAGGGTAAACTACAATGCGCCTACCTCAAGCTAGATGCCCCAGCCCGAAATGCTCTAAGAATGGCTCAATATAATCAGAACTTGCGAGACGACAAGCAAGACGAACTGACTTACATTTCTGAGCTGGCGCCGCCTAAATATCCCCTGAATGAGCCTCAACTAGATGTCTCGCAAGCCCCAGTCATCATGAATCACCCCGAGTACTACTCCCCATACGCTCCCAACCGCATGACCCCAATAAGTCAATCATACATACCTGTGCAAGATGGAGCTGCTTTCCAGGCTTCGGGCCAGTATCCTCCCGAAGCCAACGTGTCCAAGCTTGTCAATTCTCCATACGGGCCAGTTGTGCAATTCCAACCATTAGCACCGGGGCTGTCGTACGGTGTCCCTTTTCAAATCATGAATGGTTCGCATGTTATGTATCAAGGCCCCGAGCACCTCCAATATAGCGTCCCGAATCCTCAAATGCAAACACTACCTCCCCGGAATTTAGCTTCATTCCCCATGCATCCTACACATTCAAACTCCGGAGTGGCATACAATCAGGCCCCCCAATTGCCCTACGAAGCAGCCTATTACCCTGCCCATGGCCACGTCAATGGTCATATGAGTACAATAAGTCAATCCAGACAAAGCGTCGCTCCCGTGGACTTTCTACCCGGCGCTAATATGGCATACTCCGTGCCTCATGATCATGGTGAAGTGAATTTTAATACACCTTCCCAAGTCTCCCTTAGCGCTTCACCTCCAAGTGCCCTTAATACTCCTCTAATCAGCACAAAGGATCCCTCAAGAGCTTCTTCTACCGAAAAGGACGTAAGCTCATCTGCAACTTCTAATACCAATAGTGAGTTAGGCTTACGGCCTCGCGCGTTAGATGCAGTCTCGGATGCCACTAGTCCGTCTTTACGAAGTGCGGTACGAACCACATCCCAAACAACAGACGCAGAACATCGCTTTCTGCAAAACACGTCTCATCAAGGCAGGCTGCCGGAATCGGATTCCATAGTTACTCTTGCGCCTATCAGGACCAAGAACGAAACCGAGAAAGAATCAACGCCCGAAGATGTTAGGGAAGCTGAAAAGGTCCCTTCCATCCGCATGCTATTGTCATAGACCTCATCGGTGAAGTCTACATATTAATTACCTTATCTAAAAAATCAGTTTTGATAATAGTCGCTCTCGTGCGAATCGAAACGACGCCTAGTGACAGCCGGGCACATCATGTAGCTGCTGAAGATTAGCACCGAACCTGAGCGAAGCCGTGGTCATCGCTTACTTGGGCCTTGGCTACAACATGGTCCGTGGGTGCGCATGCATAAAGAAGCCTCAGCTCGAAAACTAACCGAGTAATTCTGCATGCAAGCTGCTTTAGTCGGCTCAGACCAGCGTCATGCACTTAATATTACCACAATTGCCCTCAGTTGCGCTGAAAAGGTTGGAGGGCTCATAATACATAATTGTTTATTCATACAGCTTCTGTTTTTGTTTGCCCTGGCTGTAGATGGTCAATCCCTCATACAATTCAAGCTCGTTGTTGAGCCTATATCTTACTGAAACACCCACTTCAAATGAGCAACCCATTCCTGAAATACACATCAGTGGAGACGTTACGGACCTGGATTCTACCCCAGGTGGTCTTGGTCAGAGCAATTCTCAATCCAATCCAATCGGGCTGAAGACCCCTTCAGATTTCCCCAGGAGGACAGACTCATTGATGCAGTCTCCTACGCATACTTCGGACCATAACGCGTCGTCGCCAGTTGGGGGCAAGCTGGCGTCGCCATCCCGCGTGTCTTGCCCCAGCCCAGATCCTAGTGGCTTCGAAGGCGCAAATTCTTGCGCAGAGGCGCAGTTGATGGGTGCTACTTTGGGGCGAGAAATTTCCGCCACCAGCTACGGACATTCCTCGGCTCGAACGTCCATCGTTTCGTCGGCAAACTCGTTGTACTCTTCAATTAACACCTTCTCGGATGAAGAAGACTTGGACTTCCAGAGCATTCAATGCAAGTTAGATAGGGTCGAGCTCGATCCGAAGAAGTCCAACTCTAAACACATTCTAAGGAACCTCCTACGAAGGAAAGAGGAAACCAAAGCTCCCCTCAGCAAAGACGAGGAGTTTTTTGTCCAAGTGCAGGAAAGGCTCATGAACCAAAACTTTCATTACGACAAAAAGTCGACGTTGAAGGTCAACTGGTTGGAGAGTTGTGAGGTTTTCTTCTTTGGGTCTCGACTTGACGACCTTTTCACGCCGGAGGCATGCTTAAATTATCTCCAGCAAAGCTCTTACGAATTAGGAGAGACGCGGTTCTCAAACCTTAATCGGTACCATGAAGTCAAGAATACCCAGTCAGTGGAGCAGCTACTCCGGGACTTGCTTCCCAACTTGGAACTGTTCAACAAAGTCTTGGACCTTTACGCTGAATCTGATAAAAACGTCAATCTGCCGGAGTTGTTTGAAGTGTTTTCAAACTATGCCAATAATCTTAGCAGCGGCTTGTGTATTCCGTTGGCCATTTCGATGTTTGGTAACTGGTTGTTAACATACAACAAAGACAAAACTTTGCTGAGCAACTTTGAAAACCCGGTGATTCTTGATTACTTTCGTAAGTCTGCAAGGCTCTCCTTGGTGATTCTCAAGTGCAAACCCATGCTTGAGAGTGGCACCTCCACGTTCAGTAAGACTGAGCTCGCTCAGCTCTCAAAGTATTGGGGTAAGGACAATCGAAACTCGCTTGGCATCAGCTTACATGGACTCGGTGAATACTACCAGTACATCAATGAGTATGACACAGCCACCACTCTATGGGAAATGAATTGCCACTTGACTGACGATAATGAGTCGGGCAACCTCGCCGTGTTGGGGCTAACGGACGGGTTCGGGTATGGAAACAGGATCAAGCATCGGAATCGCCTAGGGAAGAAATCCAAGACCGACAGATACAATACCAAACGCCGCATAGCGCAAGTGTACCGGATTCTCATGAAGAAGCCAACCTTTGATGAGTACGGAGTGTCCTGGGTAACAAAGACGAAGTACGACTAGTCAGCAAATGCATCCGGCATTCCCATTCATTCACTAAATACACTTCATTTTGTCACATCAACTTAGAAACCTTACTTAGCTGCGCTGGCTTTGGCCTTGGCCGCAGCCTCTGCTGAGGCCTCCGCGGCCTTGCGTATCTTCTTATCATCAATTTGCTCGACCTTGATCTCATTCAACCCCTGGTCTTCCAACAACTTCTCAATGTACACCCGCGCTTCATCGCCAACGTCTCCTTGCACCAAGATTTCTTCTTTCTTCTCCGCATTCTTCACAACAGACGCCCCGGTAGCAAACTTGGACGCAAATGTCTTGGCCAACTTTTTCATGTCGACATTAATGATCTCCAATCCACTGATGGAGATAATATGCTTTCTGCGATTTCTTTCTATTCTCTTGATCACGACTTTGGAGGCCAACTTCTTCTTGTGCTCTCTTTCCAACTTGGCCTCTTCTTTGGCCTGTTTCTTTTCCATGTCCTTATGGATCTTTTCCTCCTTTTCGATTGATAATGTGGATGTGGCATTGGCCAACGCTTGCTCAGAGTAAAGACGCTCAAACATTTCCGGCTCCTGGTCGCTGAGCCACTCCTTGCATCGATTGAAAGAGCCGCCGAATTCACAGTATTCAGGGGGGAAAGAGCACACCCCACAGTAGAGAATGGACTTGGGTGCAACCTCGGACATCTTGCGTGCAGAAGGAATGTCTAGAGAGCTTTTTTACCAGTGTTCTTTTGGAAGTTCAGAGACTGTACAGAAAGTCCGAATGCGCATATCTTGTGGGAGAGGACCTCGTGGGTGAGGGTTTTACATCGAGACAGTTGGACATTCCAGCACTTACGTAACGGTGTCAAGATCGTTTATTGATGTGCTGTGGTTCCTGGCCTGCAGATTCGGAATTGGTACGGATTTGCAGCGCCCCAAGATCCACGGGTCATGTTGATAATTCCTCCTATGGTAGGCATCTACGAGCACAAGAGCTCCCACGCGTTATAAGGCCGAACGGGTTTTGCGGTTTCAAGCTCAATGCATCGCCAAAGTGCTTTCTCGTAAAGCACCTTATCGTCGAACTTCTCATAAATGAGCGATAAAAAGTACCACACTCCCGAATCGGTGAAGCCACATGGCCAACAATGACTGTAGTCCTCTAAGTAGTTTTTCAATCGGATCAAACCAGCCTCAAGGTCTTTTTGCGAAATGAACAACGACTTGTGTTTGTCGTCATCGATCATGAATAGCCTGCACATAGCCACTAAAGTCTCTCCGTAACCAGCTTTGTTGAACTTCTCTGCGGGCAGGTGGTACATCTCGAGGGCCTTTTCAAATTCTTGAAGGGCCAAGAATTTACGGCTTCGGGAAGCAAAGATCCCAAAAGCTGTAAACGAATTTACGTTGGGTTCGTGAACTGTCTCTGCTTCGACAATGCATTGCTCGGCCTCATCGTAAAGATTGAGTTCCTGATACATTCCAGCTGTCCACAACCAAATCTCTTGAAGTACAAGAGTATCTCTGCTCTTTGCGCTTGCTTTTGGAACGGGCTTCGTTCCTCCAGCTGCCGAATCACGAGCTCCGCCAGACGTCTTGATAGAGTTCTGGTCAGAGATCAGTATTCTTGATTCGGAGTGTTCTTTGATTTTCTCGTGACTCGAACGCGCCTTGGGGGACCCGCCGCCGTTAACCCCGGCCAACTCACTCGGGTCTAGTACTGTGGGGCGGTGGGACCACCTCTTTTCTTGTTGTCTTTCTTTGTCGAAAAGTTCAGAAGATGTGCTCACCAGGTAAATCTCTCGGTACAAGTCAAAAAGCTCATTTACCAACTCGAATGCACTATCTGGTCCATGGTTCTGCCTCATTAATTCGAGCTGGGTTAATTTCAATTGAATCACGTCATATTTGACATCATCCGTGAGACTCTTGCCTAACTTCTTTTGATTCAACACAAATAACGAGGCAAGGTTTAAAGCATCTGCAATAAATCTCTCCAGACGAACTGCACCATACCCTTTCGAAATCGAAAACTTGGACATATTCACAGTGAGACCGCCATCTGAATGGTCAAGACTATGATCATCCAATACATTAGAATCCGCAATATCGAAGGCAGTGGTATCCTCAAAGGAATCTTTCTTTTCGATTGCTGATGTGACCAACACCAATAGGTTCCAAGTCTTGAAGGAGTTTGGATACTTTTTCAAAGTAAATTTGCACAACTTGACTGCAGGTTTCAACTTGTTCTGGTGAGCTAGAATCAAGGCGTAGTTGTAAAGTTGCGAGTTGTTACCTGCACAGTCTAGAAGCAATGACTTCTTCAAATACTCCTGTCCTAGAGTCATATTTTTGAACATACCTTGAGTTTCAGAACTGCTGAATCTGGCCAAGTATTGGTGTAACATGCTTATAGAGTACCACGCACTAGCCATGGTCAAGCTTAACTTGTTGTGAGAGCTTGATATCAACTGAGGATTCGAATCGTGATACAAGAAGGAAATGTCTCTGTCGTTAATACTCAAACCATCGACGGATTTTTGGTCGTAGCTCAAATCCGACATCAAACAGGCATCCTTTAGGTGTCCCAAAAACGTGGGAACCATATCTAACAACGTTTTGACGACATCGTGCACGTCATTGTACTTGAAAAGGGATGTGTTTCGAAACGACTTCGCCGGATTGAAGACTCGGAAGCAGTGGGAGAAGATGTCAAGAATTTGTAACATGTCTCCAACGCGGTTCCCATTCTGCTCTTTTTCTTTCAAAACATAAGAGTTGTAGGTTTTGAAAGCAGCGATAGCTTCGTCGTAGAGATCAAGGTCGGTCTGAGTTTTGATCATGTGGGCTAAAATGATCCTGCTCTGATATGTTGTTTGCAACTTAGAGACTAAAAACAGTTTTGAAGTCTTTGGCCTCAAAAAAAAGTTCACGACAGGCCTATGACTAGAAATTTCATTCAATGTCTCGAATACAGTGTGCGCAAGAGTCTCTTCAGAATTGTCTGCATTGTCGGAATTAGGAAATGACTGTGACTTCGAATTCGCTTCCGTTTCGAGGAATTTCGTAAGGAATCTGGAGTATTCTTTGAACAAAGACTTGGAGATGTATTTCTCGTTCTCCACCTTCAACAGGCAATTGAGCAATACAACAAAAGCAGGTTTGGGAAGACCCATTGATTCGAAGTCCCTAAAGTTCATTGGCCTCGTGCCATTCAAAGAGAGTTTCTGAATCAAACTCTTGCATAGACACTGGATCCAACTGTTCAACGCCACCTCGCTGGTCTGGCCGTATGCTGTCAACTGTTTCAAGTAGTTCGTCCAATACTCATTGTTATTCGAACATATACCCGTCAACGTGCAATACCTAGCGTATAAGTAGTCGTAAAATTGCTTGTCGGTTTGGGTTTCGAACTTCAATGACTCTCTGAACCTGAATGAACGAAGGACTTCGAGGCCGGTTTGTTTATCGTTCTTGAGCAAGTGCAAGTAGGCCAATACATTGACGGCATACAATGCTTCTTGCGGGGACTGCGAGCCATCGGACAAACGAGAATTGAGAAGCTCGATGTCGCTTATCAAATGGTCGAGAAAGTTCGAGTCAGTGTCAAAGCCATTGTCGTCAACACTGAATAGTTCGCGAGTTCCATGGTACCTCTTTTGAGCTTGGTAGTCAGCGTAGACTAGTCTCTCAAGGTACAGGTCGGAATTTCCAAGAGAGAGGACGTTTTCAGGGAAGCTTCCAAAATTCAATATGCGAATGAGCCGGTGAACATCCTTCTCGATCAACATTGTTCAACTCTTAGGAAACGCTGGCCAGCACGTGCGAGCGACTTGCGGAGGGGAGGTGCCAAAAAACCACGGCAGAAAGCCAGAAACACAATCGCTCGTTCTATAAGCGGCGACCGTTGGGATGCCTGAGGAAGAAGACACGATTCGGGGAAGAAGATCAAAGGCCGTGACGTTCTCGTCAGTGCGGAAATGCAATGCTTAAATCGCGCGTGAAAGTGTAGGGTCTGCGCATAATAATACATCCATCCATCGATAATACATCCATCGTTACACCTGTTCAAGCGGGATTCCCAGGCTCTTCAGGCCAGTTTAAAATCTTTAATTGGTTGTATGGGCACATTTCTCCCCCAGAGTCTCTGGATTCGACTCCGTCATCGCCGTGAAAGCAAACAACCATACTCCATGGCCCATGTGATATACACACCCAGGTGGAGAAAGCGTGCCGCGCGACGAGAAGTCGCGAGTGCCGCTAACACATGGCGAGCACACATGAAGGCTCTTTATGTCGCATCATGGCTTTTCTTGTCGCATCCCATGGCCATGCTGCTCAGCATCTCTCAAAGACTTTGTAGAGACCCGGAAGATCGGCCACCTGTATGACGTGACATAACAAATCCTCGGATGCAATAAACAGCTCCCTCAAGTCGGGGAAAACATCGTGCTCTAAGATCGAGTTGATTTCTTCAATCTTGGACATGTCCCCGAGGGCTTGGTCGGAAACACGCTCTGGAATATAAAAGAGCGCAATTTGTTTCATGATTTCTCGTAGGCAGTCTTTTTCATCGTTGAAGTTGACCTTGCTTCCCAATCTGTAAATGAAATATGGAAGCTTTTCCTGGCTCGGTCGCGAGCTCAGTGAAATAAGTGGAAGCATGCACAAGCTGCGGCCTTTGAATGAGAGCTGAAAGTACTCCATGAACATCTCCTCCATGCTCATTATCCTCGAAATCACTACTTCCATGTCCTCGAGAGTATCATTCGCTTGGTACAAAGGCTTCAATATGTCTTCCAAGGCCAACGGCTCTTTTAAAACGTATTCGCCGTAATTGCCTATGTTGAAGAGTGCTCGCTGATATAGGTGAGCAGCTAGAATCGCGCCGTAATCACAGACAAATAGCTTCACATCATACTGGAAACAGCATACCCGCTTGCATGCATCCACTAAGCCGACGTAGACCAGGTTGCTAAACACGTTAGTGAGCGCCCGGTGCATACTTTCGCTGACCTCCTCTCGTAGTTCCAAAACGCTGACTAGATTCAACTCCACGGCATCTCGGTCTGTGTGAGTAATGTCCGGAGCTTCCGATGTATCAGCTGGTTTTGACTCGTCCAAGATTTCTGAAGAGCCACCAACAACAGAAACTTGCTCATCGCTCTGGCTTGGCGTGCTTATCTGTGGGTCGACAAAAGGGGAGTTCTTGACGGCAGCATTAAAATCTTTCTTCACAAAAGAGCTGATCTTCAGCTGTTTGGCATCCACACGAACCAATTTGTGCTCTTGTCTACTTACTTTGGAAGGAGTCGCAATTTCGTCCACCACCGTGGTGTTAGAGAGTCGTTTAAGGGTACTCTGCTTAAACGTCCGGGACCCGTCTTTTTCAGAAAGGACGTGATGAACCTTGCCACAGATCCATTCAATAATCTCATCTTCAAATAGAAATCTCACCTCTCTTTTGGTAGGGTGGATATTGACATCGAGATTCTGAGGCACGATGTTCAAACTCATGTAGATAAATGGGTGCGTCCCCTTGGGTAGGAAGTACTGGAACACAGAGTTAATTGTTTTGGCCAAAGGGTCGCATGACACGAGACGGTTGTTTATGAAGAAAACTGGCGGTATTCTCCTCTTGTTGCTGAAATTGAACCCGGTGACGGCCCCGCGAATATCTAGGAGTCCGTAGTCAGATTGGGCTTCCAGCTCTTGCAGCCCTGGAAACAGAAACTCGATTAGATCGCTGCTCACAGAAACCCCGAAGACTGTCCTCACTCTTTCTTTGAGGGACATCCCCTGCCGAGTAGCAATTGCAGGGAAAGGCTCTCCAAACTTCTTGCAAGAGATACCCACATTGTCGGTATGAATGGCATACCTCCCGACAACATCTAATATTTTGGCCCACTCCTCATGCTTTGATTTAAGAGCACGAAGTCGAGAAGGCACGTTGTAAAAGAGGTCTTCAACCGTGATTTGAGTTCCATTTTTTCCCGCCACCGGTTTAGGGGTGGCGTTCGAGTCTGATTTGAATTTGGACGAACAAGGCGTCCCATTCAAATAATAAGCTTTGAATGCAAGGGAACTGGTGGCCACTTTGGACACCACTGAAAGATGGGAAATGTGTGAGATTGATGCTAGGGCCTCGCCTCGGAACCCGTACGTGCTGATCAGTGAGAGATCGCTGAATTGCCGTAATTTCGACGTCGCAAACCTCTCGCATAGTAGATCCAAGTCTTCCTTGTGTATTCCGGTGCCGTTGTCCACGATTTGAAGAAGCTTGAGACCGCCATCCTTGGCTACAACGTCTATGGAGGTGGACTGAGCATCGATAGAGTTCTCGAGCATCTCTTTCAATGCATTCGCCGGTTGAATGATAATCTCGCCAGCGGCGATCTGATTGACCACCGAAGTATCAAGTCTCTTGATTTTTTTTGCAGAATCCATCATATGACCTGGTGCTCCACCCTCCACACACTATACTATGCTGTCGCGTCTACCAATTTACACCCACTTGCGCGCGACTTGATGTCAATAACAAAGCGGCATCCTCATCTCGATCACATTTCATGTTCATCGGCAAACCTCTCCAAAACCTAGAGATTGCAGTCATATGTCAGAACTAGCAGATACTCAAGACTTCATATCCCAGCGAATCTCGGAGATAAGCTCCCAATATGACCAGCATGGAGTAGCCGCATTAGCTCAGGCCTATGAGGATTTCAAGAAGGAAGTGGCTAAAGCGGAGGCCGCAGCATACAAAGGCGAGGCTGGCAGGTTGGTTCTCCAGCGAATTAAAGACCTTGAAACCCTTTTCACCACCGTCACTGGGAATGATGTCAAGGAACTCTCTATGTTCATGAAGGACTCCGAGGCGCTACGCAGAACCGCTGAATTTGCATCACTCAATGCCAACAACATTAAACTTGGAAATCTCGACGACACGTTGCTGGTTGATGAATTCGTCCGAGCCGCCAAAATATACATGAATCCAGACTATACACACGAGAGTACAGTATCTTCGGCGCCCATGAGTGAGACCCAGCGGATACAAACGTTCAATTCCTTGGACTGGATGAAAGTTGGAGCCTGGTTCTACCTGAAAAGCAACGTTCCCATCCTCTCGTATTTTCTTAATGGCCCTTTGGCTACTCAAAGGCGGCGCGTGACTCAGAGAGCAAGAGCTGTTGATGATACAACTTCAACCACCAACAAAACAACTGCACAGAGCGTCACGACTTCCACTTTACAGGACGACCCTGAGCAAAGCACGTCGCATATGGTTCGCACAGTCTATGGCATATTGAGGGAAAACGATGGTGATGTACGTGTCAACTTGTACAGGTTCTTTATCAACCCCCACTCTTTTGCTCAATCCGTTGAGAACCTCTTTTACACCAGCTTCTTGGTGCGAGATGGGAAATTAGAGATTGGTGTTGATGACAAAAACGAGCCATATGTTATAATTCCAGATGAGGAGTCAGACGATATGGCTAGCGAACGATCAGCTATATCACATCATATTGCTTCCCTCAACATGCCGGCTTGGCAACACCTTATCGAAAAGTATGGCATTACTGAGTCTTACATACCTCATCGAGAGGAAATGGATGCTGTTGTCACTGATGATGATGAACTAGATGATTGATGTCATTTTGCGAGATTCTTATCAAGGACTCTTGAATTTTGTCACTTGCTCAAACTCTTGGTCGCTAAGTGGAATCCATCCATCAACTCCTAGAAGCTTATCCACAGGCCACTTTCTGATAGGAAGAATGCTTAAGTCAGATCTCAATCTCAATTGCTCGAATATCTCGATGCCAGCATTGCCTATCATCTTGGCATTATCTGTACACAAAGCCGGTTCGGGGAAATGACACTTGAGCTTTGTGGGGCTATTGAGTTGAGTCTGGAGCTTATGTCTTAGCACTTGATTCGAGCCAACTCCCCCGGAGCACACAAAGTCTTTGACATCGTTGAACTTTCTGTCACCAGAATGCTTTAGAAAAGCAATATTAATGCGGTCAATTATATGATCGAAAATCATATCTTGAACTTTGAATGCAGCAAACTGTAGTTCAAGTTCAGTCAATGATCTTTCACTTTTGAACGCTGAAACGGAGCTCAAGAACGATGCAAAGGAAAACTCAATCACGTCAGGAACCTTTTTATGTTTTGCAGCTCTCATAGGCATTTTGAGTCTCAAGCCAAACTCGTTATCCCGATCAGTTTTTACTTTTCGGAATCTTTCCTGTGTGGTGCGATCTATTTGGCCGACATACTGCTCTAACCTAGGCCCTAGCATGTTTCCTTGTAATCCCAATTCCCGAGCACATTTGTCTATGGAATCCCCAGCAGCGATATCTGAAGTGTCAATTATAATCTCGTGGTCAGTCAAAGATCTCAGAAAAACAAGCATCGTGTGGCCACCGGAGCATAAAAGACTCAAGTAGGGATATGTCGGGGTTTCTGTATGTGACATGTTGGCAGTGAGAAGATGACCCAACATGTGATGAACACCAACTAATGGCACGTTCCATGCTACAGCCAAACCTTTCGCCANATGGCACGTTCCATGCTACAGCCAAACCTTTCGCCAATTGCAAGCTCGAGCTCAACGATCCCATCATGCCTGGGCCTCGGGTCACACAAATCAAGTCCGGGGGTCTCTCCGTTGTTACTTTGTGTTTCGAACAAAACGCCTTTACAAGATTTGGGAGGTTTTGCAGATGAAACTCGTGGGCCATAGTGGGGACAATGCCGCCCATGGGCGCCGAGTTGAGAGTAAGCTTCATCTCATCAATGACCGTCGGCACCTTGATTCCCGCTTTTTTTTCAAGAAGAGCAACACACGAATCATCGCATGAGGACTCAAGTGCTAGGACCCTATATGTTCTTTTGAAGTTTGGCAATACCTGGAGAAACCCTCTACGTAGCATATTGGTGGCTGCGCAGTCCCTCTTCTGAGGTTAGTGCAGTGTCACTTAGAACGCGGCCTCATTGGAAAAAATCAAGTCTGTCTGAAATCAATGCCGGTGCGAAAACGACCTGTCTTCGTTTTCGTACTACACGCATCCCAAAAGTACCGTCTTGTGAGCTCTTTCAAGGTCTCTTGCACGTTCATAGAGTAGCGGCAGATTGCTATATTCCAAAGCCACCCGCAAGGGTCCTGTTTGTCGCTTTTTCCGTACAAGCCCGCCTTTGTCACCCCAACACTCCCAGTGGTAGTCATCAACGATATCCCGAAGAAATTTTTTGCATGATAAATTCATAACTCCATGTCACGATCGCTATCTACATCCGCTATACCCATGCCGTTCCAGCCGTTCAGAGACTCCGAAGATGCTCACATTCACGAGATTGGGCATGGTGTGACATCTGACCCCGAAAGTGATGCAGAAAATACGTCGCCGATATTTAGTTGCATACTAGCTGGTGGTTTGGGAGGTGCTATAGGTGATTCCAGTATGCACTCTTTGGATACTGTGAAAACAAGGCAACAAGGTTTGTCTCTGAATCCGAAGTATAGCAAAATGATCCCGGCCTTTCGCACGATTCTCAAAGAGGAGGGTCTATTTCGGGGCCTTTATGGTGGCTACCTGCCGGCAATTCTTGGCTCCTTCCCATCTACAGCTGCGTTTTTCGGCACTTATGAGATAACCAAAAGAACCCTAATTCATGACTGGCATGTCAATCACACCTTTGCGTATCTTGTCGCCGGCATCCTCGGAGATTTGGCCCTGAGCGTTTTCTACGTTCCATCCGAAGTCATTAAAACTCGCCTCCAGCTCCAAGGCAGATACAACAATCCACACACCAGAGAGTGTGGCTACAATTACAAAGGACTTCGAGATGCAGTTCGTTCCATCGTGCGGACAGAAGGTGTTTCCGCTCTTGCATATGGGTACAAAGAGACATTGTTACGGGATCTTCCATTTAGTGCGTTGCAATTTGCATTTTACGAGAAGTTCAGAGCATGGGCAATAAGCTACAACAATGGCTCTTCCGATTTGAGCATCATCTCTGAGCTCCTCACTGGCGCTTCCGCCGGGGGATTGGCCGGCACTATAACAACGCCGCTTGACGTGATCAAAACAAGAATACAAACGGCCACTCTTGATACGAGCCAACAGCAAGTTCAGGCCAAGTCATTTTTGCATCGGTTTTCCACATTGAACGCCTTGGGCTCAATCTATAGGAACGAAGGGCTCTTGGGGTTGTTTTCTGGTGTTGGGCCCCGCTTCATTTGGACAGGTATACAGAGCTCTATCATGCTTCTTTTGTATCAAACAGCTTTGAAAAAGCTAGATACCATATTCTCCGACGGAGCCATGGAGTGAGGACATTGGGATGCCCTCTGTACATAGACCCCTGGGCATCTCATGTGGCATTTTCCTGGCGAGCAAAAAATGAGCTGGAGCCCAAATATGGCTCAATTTACCCGTGAGCGTTCAATGGCACCCTAAACAAGCTCATTTTGCATTGCAAGAGCAGGAAGGGCTACGCTACGTCATATTTAAGTTAATTCAAGCTTGTAATGCGAATAATTCACATTGGCTGTTCAATGCACCTTCCGTAAACGCTCGCATATTCTGCTGCTGGTGGATATAGTGAGAGGGTGCTTGAGTCAGACAGAATCGTCCTGGGGTAAGCGGTGCTTAGCATCAGCAACAACACGACGTGAAAACTCTTACCCACCATGATAATGAATTCTAGCAGTTTCCCAGGATGATATGAACCGAGGGACCCCAAATATGGTAGCAGTCGAAAACTCTCTCAAAAATATGGGCGATCATTCCCGAATCAATCAAGAATGAAAGGCTTTGACTACCTTAACCTAGTTCTACGGATCGGGAGGATCCAATGCAGATTGGAGAAAAAACACAGCAACGGAGTAAAGAAGATATTGATTCGGATCCGCCCTTGCCAAACAAAAAAGCCCCGGTGCTAGACTAATTGATATGTGCCCTGATAGTGGCTTGGAAGCTTTTTTCAATGCACCCAGAAAGATAGGACAGCCGGAGTAGAATCAAGCTTGCATGGCGTTATGTGGGGTAAATGTGGAGAATGCGCGCCGAAGAAGCGCCGGCATGAGCACATGGGAAATTCCTGATAACGTATATCCGAAATAAGCAATCCCCGGCGATTTGACAGCATTGTTGACATTAATGACATTCGTAACAGTATTGACATTCAATGAAAAGAAGGGGAGGTCTTGCAAAGGGAACCCGCATTCTTTCCGATTTCGGTAAATATGCACATTATGGAGGAGTTGGGTTAGCAGCTGTAAAGTCCACAAGCTCAAAACAAGGCAAAATAACTTAAATGCAAGCCTTTTCGTCAGTAAATACGTAAGCATTCGTGTCAATGAAAATGAAGCCTCTGTTACTACTCGTGGTGTGCGGTCTATTCACTTTCGCCAACGCGCTCTACCTCAAAAAGCCTTTGAGACCTAACGTCGACCCGTTCTATGCCCAGCCCGACGACCTAGATCTTTATGAGCCGGGGGACATCATTGACCAGAGACCAGCCCCGCTGATGATAAGAGCCTTTTACTACGCACTCAATGTGAAAAATGCCTGGCAGTACAAGGTGCGCTCGACGGACTCCAGGGGAAATGCCACTGCCATTGTTACAACAATCATAGAGCCATACGATGCAGACCCGCACAAGGTGTTGTCATACCAATACGCTGAAGATGCCTCAAACGTCACATGCGGTCCATCTTACTCGATTCTTTATGGTGCCACCATGGATTCCTTGGAGATCCAGGTGGAATCATACTTGATGGAGACTGCATTGAGTCGAGGCTGGTACGTGGTGGTGCCAGATTATGAAGGTTTCAGAGCTACATTTACGGTGGGCAAATCATCTGGACTCTCCACTTTAGATTCCGTTCGAGCCGCCTTGCTGTCTTCCAACACTACTGGTATTGATCCAGACGCAGAAGTCGCCATGTGGGGCTATTCAGGCGGCAGCATTGCCACGAGCTGGGCCGCTACTTTGCAGCCAAAGTATGCACCTGAACTCAAGCCCAATCTTATTGGAGCGGCTTTTGGGGGCTGGGCAACTAATGTCACTGCGACGGCTGTGGTCACTGAGGGCACTCTTTACGCAGGCTTGATACCTATGGCTATACATGGGCTTTTGCACGAATACCCCGAATATGAAGATCTCTTGTACGGGAAAATAAGACCCTCCAAATTGGACAAGTTCATTGAGGCTGATCTGCACTGTTTCATTCCAACCGTATTCAACTACGCCTTTACCAATTTTTTCGACGGCTCCGACTCCGTTTTTGAAAACGGTTGGGATCTTTTCAAAATGAAAGAGGTGGAGGAGATTGTGGACCTCAACTCTTTGGCCTTGCAGGAGGACGACGGCTACCCCGAAATCCCCCTTTTCCTCTTTCATGCGCTCAACGATGAAATCGTGCCTTACGTTTCCGCCAATAGGGCGTACGAGAATTTCTGCCGCTGGGGAATAGACTCTTTTGAAATGAGTGTTTCCAATACCTCGGGGCATATTTTGGAAGCCTTGGAAGGCAGTGGGGCTGCAATCAAGTGGCTAGAGGATAGGTTTGACGGTAAAGAGACAGTGAAGGGGTGTTCTAAAACATTCCGAACGACCAATTTGGACTATCCTGGAGCCGACAATGGGGTGTTCTGGTTGATTCTGTCAATGTTTGAAGGTTTTGATGGTGAAGAACTCGGCTTGACCGACTCTTTGAATGCTACTGCGGGCTTCAAGTCTGAGATCAGTTTATCGCTTATTTCTAAGCTACTCGGATGGGTTGGTGTGATACCCTTTAAAGCGTGATGTCCTTCTCTTTAGCGTGCTCCTCTCTCTTTTTCTTTTATGAATCATTAAATGCATTAATTTACCCCACACTCCATGCGAATTCAAAAACTCTCGGTCTCTCTGATTCGGTATCTTTGGTCCGTTGTGAGCAGCAGCTTCAAAAAAGGTGTTGCCTGCATCGAGCGCGTTCCGGCTCTTTGTAGGTCGCGAGTCAAATATTTCCCCATTAGGAAGTGTCGTGAGTGCCCGATTTGGCAAGAACATCAGAGACAAGCTTTGGGACATATTCATCCAAAATTCGGCTTGTGACCAATTTTGCAGCTGAGAAGATTTTTATCAGCTCCCAGCTGTTGTAGCTCACTATGGTGGCCACTTTTCAGAATTAATCTCGTATTGTCCGTCGAACTGTAAGCCAACCGATTGAATGACCAATGAAAACTTGGGCTTGTTGTCTTTGACAGAATCATCGATATTCAAGATTCTGGCGGCCGCGAAACTTTCGAGTACTTTTCGGAGAAAAAAATCGGTATACAAGCCAGGGAAGCTGCGCATGCACGAGAAGGCATGAAATTTCCGAATGTTGCATACGTCTTGCGCATTCTCTCCCCAGGGTATAGTTTTTGCCCCAAGAAGCAATGGGAAACTGCACGTCGCCACGGTGGCTTGTCTGGAAGGGAGAAAAGGTCGTGTTGTAAGGATTGGATTTTTCAGAAATTGCCCATGTCGATTCGCTTTAACGGTGGGTTATATCCTGCTATGCTGGCGCTCTTGACGATGTTTGAAATCTTAGACTTCTCTTCCCTGGGAGCGGACGCATATCGTAAATACGCGCACCTTTAGGTGTACTCACAGTTGACCCAAAACGGAAAAACGTGCAAACGCTGAGACCACCAGCTCCTCAGGTATAAGTACCAGGTGATTTGTATATCACAAATAAGAGTTACAGCTTTTCTTTCTTCAACCTTTGCATTTTCCTATCCTCACTCGCAATTATCCATATTTCTAGTATACGCAATGAGACTTTGGGTGCTCTTGTGTGTTTCCTTTCTTTTACAAACAACGCATGCAATATACTTCAAACCTGAAAGTCCGCTTAGCGACCCCTTTTACGAAATCCCTGAGGATGTTGAAAAATATGCTGAGGGAGAAATCATCAGCTACCGGAAAGCTCCCCTGATGATCCGAGCCGTGTACTATCCAATCAACGTTAAAAATGCATGGCAATTTTTGGTCAGGTCAAATGATGGAAACAATAAGCCTACTGCAGTTGTCACCACTATTCTTGAACCTTTCGATGCAGACCCCTCGAAGCTTCTTTCTTATCACTTTGCCGAAGACTCAGCCAGTGCTGAGTGCGCTCCGTCGTACTCCCTTCTCTTCGGCGCTCCAATGAGCAGCATTGTCGTTCAGGTTGAAGCATATATTATGAATCCGGCTCTTGCGAAGGGATGGTATGTGGTCGCTCCAGACTACGAAGGTTCGCTTGCTGCATTCACCGTTGGCAAACAGGCAGGAAGAGCGGCCCTTGATTCTATTAGAGCAGCTTTAGCCAGTGGAAACGTTACTGGAATCAACGAAGATGCTTCGGTGGCTATGTGGGGCTACTCCGGGGGCACCATTCCCACTGGATGGGGTGCGCAGCTCCAGCCAGAATACGCCCCCGAATTGAAAGACAACTTGGTCGGTGCAGCTATGGGAGGATGGTGCACCAACGTTACTGCCACGGTAGAAGCCACTGACGGTACCATCTTTGCGGGCTTGATTCCGAATGGCATCAACGGTATTCTTACCCATTACCCTGAAGTGCTTAAGAACATTCACAAGCAGTTTGCCCTGGAAGAAAGATTTGAAAGATTCAATCAGTCTCGAAGTAAATGTTTGGCAGGTTCCATCGCCAGCTATCTTTTTGATGACTTCTTTGGCGGCGATGACCCTTACTTTTCAGCCGGTTGGGATTTTTTCAGACAAGAAGAGATCATGAAGATAATTGATGACAACACGTTGGCTCTATCAGAGGATGGCGGAGTCCCCGAGATCCCGCTTTTCGTATTCCACGGGATGCAGGACGAAATCATCCCTATCGTTGGTTCGGAGAGAGCCTACGACAACTACTGTGATTGGGGCATCGATTCAATGGAGTTTGCCACCTCCAACACCACGGGCCATATTTTGGAGATTGTTGAAGGCTCAGGTGCCGCATTGACTTGGCTCGAAGACAGGCTCAACGGCCTTGACGCTGTGAAAGGATGCAAGCGTACCTATAGGGACACTAATTTGGCTTACCCAGGAGCAGACCTCACATACTACAAATTGTTCAAAACAGCCATTTCTGCATACAAGGGTGAAGAGCTTGGCCCAGAGCTTCAAGCGAACTTAACCATGAGTTTGACTGGGGACTTGACCTTGGACGTTATCCAGTGGGCTGTAGAGAAAATTGGCCCTGTTCCATTCAAAAGGGATCTAGAAGCTCGTGATCTTGACACGAGAGACATTGCAGAGATTCTTATGGCCTCGGAAGGTCTCCTCTAGCTCCATAGTCTATTTATACCTCATAAATATCAACTTTATTTTTGGTTGCGATTTGTATTTTCGCGATCCTTAGCCAAATTCCCGCGTTAAAAAAAACCAGGAGCCAGCCAACCACACCAAGTCTTCTTCCCGTTGCTTATTACCAGAAATTGCAAACCGTCAAAGCCAACTCAAAAAAAAAAATATATACGATACAAAGCCTAAAATATTCCCGACTTTATAACCAAAATGGTCGAAGTGCAGGAATTCTCAATCACAAGGGCCTCCCAGCTTACGATCCCCAACAAGGACTGGACCCACTACAGAATGGGCTTGAAACTTCGATGCTCCACCAGCATCTCCTCGGGCGTAAGTGTCGAAATAGTGTCGCAAGGCAGAAGCATAGTACGTTAGTTTTTATTGCACAAGAGGTGACAATTGAAGGATTGACATTTTGCAGCCAGGCGCAGGCTCAATACTACAGAGTCGCTCCCCCGTTTATGAGAGCCGGAAATACTAAACTTTCAGGATGTTACATACTTGACAGGATCGAATGTGAAATTTTTGGTTAAAATGCCTGTTGTTGGGCTCAAGATTTTCGACGGCGATCTTCTCAACAAACGACTTCAGATTACGTTTGCTTCCGAGGCTCATTACAACTTTTTCTCTAACAAGATACAGCAATGGATTGGCATCTCTTTGCAAAGCGACACACACGTATACCCCGATCTGCAAAAGTCTGAGGTTGTTAGTGAGCAGCATGCTTTATCTAACGACACTCAAAACCTCGCGAACACTTCCACCAAACTGTCACAAATTGCCTCCCAAGACTTGTCCCAGCCTTTCACTCAAGAAGTGTCATCGCAAAGAGTTCCTTTTCTGCTGTCTCAAAGTTTATTTGTTCAAGAACCAGTCAAAACCAGCGTTGGAGCGGCTCCCCCGGTTGCAGATTCTGAAGGAAGTAACCAAAAAAAAATCGAACTGCAACACAAAAGCATGGATGAAACAAGCTTATACGAAAATTTCCGAAATTATTTAGATGCTTCACGGATTCCAACTTCCTACAATGGTGATACGTCGATTCTTTCGCAATCAACCGATTTGTTCAGTAACAACACGCAGTACAATACTTACCTGATGACGGGGCAATTTCCTCCTACCACTGATTCTACAATCACCCCGAGTGTATGCGCAAAGCCATCTGTCAATAGACAAGATATCAAGGACTTGGTCAAAGCTCTCCCCTTTAACACTGCTCGAAAGAAACAGTCCAAGTCTTCACGGTCAAAGAAGAGTAACTCTATGGATCGCATTCTTGAGAAAACATTAGCTCATATCTTGAAAGAAAAGAAAAGATCTTTTCTTACTATGGATGATGAGGAGTTGGCGATCAATGTGGCAAGGAAGCTTCAGAGCCAATCCTTCTTGAAATTGCTTAAGAGAGTGGAGCACATCATAAGTGACTGAAAAGAGTTCTGTACATTTTCTTCCTTCACGAAGGGTTTCTCGAGAAAATTTTGGCCCATTTTTTCACCACAAGTCCGTCTTCCTGCTGAATCTCCTCTGCAAAAAGAGTATATTTCCCATAGTGCGGGCCCAATTTGAACATACAACACCAGTAAAAAAAGCAAAGAAATAAACAAAACATACCGAGATAAGTGTACGGTATCCAGTCCTCAGTGCCTTTTGGGTTTGGGTTAGAGCCCACGATTGGCAAAACGATCAAATACCCAGAAATCAATATGACCAAAGTTGTGCCTAGATAGGTTGATCGAATTGGGGCTTTAACACTCGGGAACCTCCTCCGAACGATAAAGATACCCACGGCACATAGCATGATAAACACTTGTTGTGGATAACTCTCAAGGCTCACAACGTAGCTGTATACATCTCCTTCAGGGCACAAGACGATGATCATAGTGGAGATAAAGCAGCTTAGTAGTATTGTGGGAAGAGGGGCGCCCCAGGGCCAATTTGATGCCATGAATTGGGATTTTGGTAGAAAACCTTCTCGGAAAACTTCCTGACTCACTCGTGAAATTGTGTACAACACAACGAATACATTTCCGCCAGTGCAAACCGCAGCAGAAAGAGTTAAAAATTGTTTGCCAATGTGGTAGCCAAAAACCTTCTCGAATAAGATTGAGCCAATTAGCTCCCCACTGCTTGAAATCTCATCACTGGGTATAACCGCTAGGTACGTGATATTTATGGCAATGTAAGTGGCAGTGATGATACTCAAAGCGACCGGGCCCGCGATCTTCAACGTGCGGACCGGGTCCTTGATTTCGTTGGTGACTGTATGGACCGAATTCCACCCCGAAAACGCAAAAGTAGCCTTTATGATAGCACTTGCGAACGACGAATAGGATACCGATTCTTTGGCACCAAAAAAAGAAGACGTGTTCAATTCAAACTTCAAATGCGTGATTGAGTACGGAAGCACATTGACATATACTCCCGTGGCGATGATCACGGCAGCCAATCCCAACTTCATCACACCAATAAAGTCCTGTACCTTTACCCCGTGTCTCACGCTCACGCCATGGAAAGCACACACAATGTACAACAAAACCAAGCCAGTGAGTCTTGTTCGGAAAGGGGAGGTCTCAATTTCCAAAGCATGCAAGAAGTACTCCCCGAAAACCAAGAGGTTCAGGAGCGTGAATCCAAACATCACCGAATACAACGAGATGATCACGCTCATCATCATGAAAGGTCGATCGTAGATGAATTCCAAAAAGGCCTTGGACCCTCCGGACCTCGGGATCAACGAGCCTAGCTCGAGATACACATAGAGCCCTGAAAAAGCAAGCACGGATGCTACCACCCACGAGAGGAGAAACAAGAACGGCGACTTCCCGCAGTCATTGTACATTCCGCTGGAGATGGCCAAAAACCCCGAGCCCAAGATTCGACTCACGAACAAAACAATTGTGGAAAGCAAGCCTAAGTGCCTGCCTTGTGGCGAGTCTTCGGGTTCTTGGAGAAACCCAAGGTTGAGCTCCCCTGGAAGGACCGGCATCTCGCTGCGCAAGTCAGACTCGAGTCCTATGGTGACTTCCGAGACCTCATCTGCAGACAACTTCAGATACGACATTTCCTCTGGAAGTGAGCTCCACTATTATGAGGGCAGGAGAAACTGGTTGAAAGAAACGGGTCTTCTTGGCGGACTTGTAGTACAATAGTGTGGCTGATAAGCCAATTTACGTGCACTCCAGGGACAGTTGTGGTGCGCGTCTCGTCAAGGAATGCATCTGCAATCTTAGATTCAAATTGCATCATTGAGCCCCTTGGCAGACCTTGGTAGACCTTGAAGTTTTCGGCCAGTACGCAGCGATTCCAGACTCCAGCTGCAGATATCTTTCAAGGTGACAGTTTGGTCTGATTAAGAATGGTGAAAACACGCCAGTGTATTTAATACTTGTACAGTTTGTGGCTTGGGTGCATGTGCGCTCACATACACTCAGGCGTGGAAAGGAACCGAAGTTTTCTATAGTAGAATTATAGGCCGAATTACCGTGCCAAGAGACCGATGAACATCACAATATCAAATGCCGACTTTTCGCATTGGTATTGACATTTTCATCATTTTTTTCTACTTTTTGGCATTCTTCGAACTGACGAAAGAGGCCTTGGCAAGCTTCTTGAGCGCATCCAACTCTCCGCTGTTCTCACACATGCTATGGAACAAAGAGTCTTTGTTTGAAATCAAAGCATAGGGCTCGTCATACTCGACAATCCTGCCAGCGTCCATCACGAGGATCTTGTCGTAGTCAACAATAGACCTCAATCTGTGGGCGATAGTCAAGATGGTCGAGCCGGAGAATTCCTCACGGATGGTTTGCTGGATCAAAGCATCCGACTTGTAGTCAATAGAGGCAGTAGCCTCGTCCAAAAGAATCACTTTTGGACTCTTGAGCAAGGAACGGGCTAAGCACATCAATTGCCGCTGGCCTTGAGACAAGTTATTTCCACCCTCGGACACCGCAGAGTCTATATCCAAGAATTTGTTCTGGTTCTCCGAGCTCTCTTCACCGTTGGCCGCGCGTTCTCTTTCGCCTCGTGCGAGTAAGTTGACTCTCACCAAAGCCTCGAAGATCTTTTCGTCGGAATATTCATTGAATGGATCCAAGTTGGTTCGGATTGTGCCGGTGAACAACGTAGGGTCTTGGGGAATAATGGTGATTGCCTGCCTCAAGTCATCGAGTCCGATCTTGGTGATATCAATGCCATCAATTTCAATGGTTCCGGTTTCCGGGTCCAAGAACCTAAAAAACGCAGTGATAATGGTGGACTTTCCGGCACCTGTGCGTCCGACAACACCAATCTTGTGGCCAGGTTCCACATGGAACGACGCATTCTTGATCACACGAGGCAAATCTGGTGCATATCTCAAAGATACATCTTTGACATTAATTTCACCTTTTTCGGGCCATGATGCTGCCGGCTTGGAATCAGGCACTTCAGCGGGAGGCTCTTGGTCCACCTCCAAAAACTCTTGCAATCTCTCGACGGAGTTCATATTCATCTCGATGTTTGCGTAGAGGCGAACAATCCAGAGAGCATTCTCGGAAAATGAGATGGCATATGATAATGACAACCCGGCCAACCCAGCGTCAATCGTGCCAATAGACAAGATGACAAAGATTCCTGCGAAAAACATCACCATAGAACCCACCGCGTCAACTCTAAATGACAACCACCGGTTAGCTACCCACATGTAAAAGAACGGTCTGGAGTTGGTATCAATGGCTGCCAAGTTTTGCTTCATGAATCTTGTTTCAACTCCATAGGCCCTGATAGTTGCAACACCGGTCAAACTTTCCGAAAAGTGTTGGTGGATTGGAGATTTGGTGATGGAATCAAACCTCTTCAATTCTCGGGAGAGCGAGAGGTAATAAGCTCCCACCAAGTAGTACAAGTAGGCAATAATGACAGCAAAGAACAAGAAACCGGGCGTAATCAACGCAATGAGTACAAGGACCGAAATGCAAGAAATGAGACAGGTGAATGCACCCTCGGCGAATGGAGTCAATTCCTGGTCAACTGACTCGATATCCTTGGAAAACCTGTTCATGATACGGCCCAAAGGTGTCTTGTCGAAGAATCTCAACTTAGCTCTCAAAATTTTCGTCAAAACTTGCTTGAAGATACTGTTGGAGGCCTCAATGCCAATGAAGAATGTCCAAAACACTCTGCAGGTTGCCAAAACGGCATAAATCAATCCAATCATTCCGTAAATTGTGATGTAGTACAAGACTGAATTGCTTTCCTTGAACAGGTCCATAGTCTTGACGATACTGCTTGGGCTGACAGTCGAAGTGACATAGTTGTAAGAGCCAACAATACTAGACAAGGCGGCGAATTTTTGCGGGCTGAATTTGCTGATTCCAATTGAGTTCATGACAGAATAACCAGTGCTTTGAGCCCAGTTCTTCAACCACCATGACTGCGCAATGAAAACGAGCTGAGGTATCAAGAAAACCAAGAAGATGCATAACCAGATAAACCACCCCCCAATCTCCTTGGCATACCCGGCGTAAACTTTGAAATCAACAACACCGTCCGATTTGTTTTCTTCGTCCACAAGCTTACCGTCATTAAGAATTTCCTCGTTGTCGCCAACAGCCAACTTCTTCAATTTCGATTCGATCACGGCAGCCTTAGCTTTCATTTCGGTATTCTTGGCGGCCAAGCTTTCGATGTTAGCAGAAGACTGGTTTCTCGAATTCATAATCGACGACTTCACTAACTCGTCATCTCCCAAATGGCCACTGGAGACCAACTCCTCTGGCGTCCCTTGAGATGCCACTTTTCCGTTATCCATAGAAATAACCCAGTCTGCCTTCTGCACCGTCAATGCCACATTGTGCGAAACTAAAATGCAAGTTCTGTTTGCCATCAAGGGGCCAGCGATACAATTGTCGTAGATCCAAGCTGCAGTGTGCGAGTCAACAGCAGACAAACAATCATCAAGCAATACGTGTCTGGAGTTTGAATATAAGGCTCTGGCCAAAGACACTCTCTGTTTTTGCCCGCCAGACAAAGCTATACCCTTTTCACCAATCTCTGTCTTGTCGCCAGCAGCCAAGATCTCAAAATCTCTCGTCAATCCACAGGCTTCCACAACTTTTTCGTAGCGGTCGGGGTTGAACGGAGTGGCGAAGGTTATGTTGTTTCGGATCGTGTCATTAAGCAACCAAGCACCTTGCGAGCAGTAGGCAACAGATTCAGTGAGTCCAGTTCTTGGGTCAATGACCAAATCATCTCTGGGAATAATTCCAGGCAAGAATACTCTTCCTGCGTTTAACTCCATTTCACCAAGCAAAGCCAATAATAAGGACGTCTTACCGGCGCCAGTAGGTCCGACAACAACATTCAATTTACCTTCTTTGAAAGTGATGTTTAGATCCTTAAGCTTAAAATCTTTGTCTGATTTTGAGTTCCATGAAAATGAAGCATTTTCGAACCCAATAACCGTTTTGGAGTCAGAGGGACCCGAAGCCAATTGCTCATACTTTGTGGATTCTTCCTCCTCTAAAAAGTCACTGATTCTATCCAAGGAGACTTTTGATTGAATGACAATAGCCGTCATGTCAGCTAATTGGTCCAATGGCGATCTTAACAAAGTGAAAAGCGATAAAGCAGTAAATGCAATGGGTGCTGTCAATGTTTTTCCCTCAATAACGGTGTAGCAATAGAAAGAAATGACAGTAATGGTTGTGGGAATAGCAAACCACACAAATGATTGACAGCCCCAGAAGAACATTCTCATCTTTAAGTGATGTAACTCTTCCGTCCTGATTTTCATGATATCTTTGAAAAAATTGTTCTCCCAGGCAAATAGTTTTATGATCCTAATACTCAGGAAGGTCTCATTCAATTTCTGAATTCTCTTGTCTGTAATTCCCATCATGGCCTTCTGGGCATTCGCAGTCAAAGCTGAAAACTTGTAGTTGGCTGGTAACAAGATCAAGATGGCGCTACCACCTGCTAAAGCACTCCAGCCAAGCAATTTGTACAAAAGCACAATGCATACTGTAAGCATAAGAATAGCATTCACAAAAAAGTGCAAGTATCCGCAAACCTCAGAAACCTTAAAAGCATCGATGGCCATCAAGTTTATAATGGCACCTAATTCAGAGGACTTCGAGGATCCTTTATCTTTCACATCTTCCTTCGAGTTCTTATCGTCGCTCAGCTCTTCGGGATTTTCCGAAGAGTCACTGGTGGTGAGTTTACGCCTCAAAGCTTTGGCATATACTTCTCCAATAATGATGGCTCTCATTCTCACACATACACGTCTTCCTAAGAATAAGGAGTAGCCGGAGAATACAGAGTCAGCCAATTTGGACAATGGCATAAGCAAAACAAGACACCAAGCAACGCTCCGAGTGGTGGTGGACTGGTCTGCAACATACTCCAAGACCTTTTTCAACAACAAAGTTGGCAAGAAGACAATAAGGGATTCTAATATGGCCCATAACCCTTGGAAGAAAAAGAGCATCTTGAAGTGAGCAAAAAGACGCACGGTAAAGCGAGCAGCCAGGGTCTTTTTCTTGAAGCTTTTCAAAATGTGCAAAGCGTAATCATCTTCTCTCAAGCCCCAAATGTCATCCATTTTCAATGGCCTCTTATATGCTTTCCGTATCATTGGATCTATCCAAGAGTATACCGAAAACGAAAAGATACTGGACACCAATTCCGGAGAGGGTTTGACGCCATCAGAAGTGACGTACAAAGTGCCGGGTTTATCGCCAACGCTTGAAGTGGCATTTATAAGCACCAATATAGCGGTAGCAATAAAGCTTGCCACGTAAAATGAAGAAACGATTTCGGACTTGACATGTCCGATCACAGCAGATCTGAAGTAAATAACTGCGGGAATGAGATAAGACATGTAAAGGGCAGTGGAATGGGCCCATAAAGAGGGGAGGCGCAAACGCATCTTGTCGATGTTGACAACTCGGATGGAGCAAAGAACAAACGCATAAGCCCAGAAGGATATGAGCACGGCCGACACATTGAAGGGCCTCCACTCCTTACGGAAGCCCCGGAAGAAAAGGGTTGCCACAGATATCGCCAATTGGAAAATGACAATAATGTACTCGGTCGCAACTCTTAATCTGTCCAGGATGCCTTTTGGCACCTCGACCGTTTTGCCGTGAGGGGTTCCATCCTCATTATTTTCCGACAATGCCGACAAATCGAAATGGCGAGCCTTTAAGGAAAGCGTAGGCTGGTGTTCCGCCTGAGTATTCGTGACAGCACCATAAGCATCTGGAGAAGCAAGGAGAGGTTGCAGTTCCTCAGTCAATTGCACTTTCTTCGAGTGCTTTATATGGTAGAAAACACTCTTCACCGCGAGGTAAGTGAACGAGATTCCGCCCACGGCCAATGGGAAATAGAAGTTGAGCCTCGACCTAGCACAATGAGGGAAATCGTCATACTCCCAGTATTCGCACACCATTGTGTCAACACGTTGAACTGAAGCAGCGAGTTTCTGTAGCGACAATGAACGACAAAAAGTATTGAGGGTTCAGGCAGGCGGGTTTAGCAGATCGGGTAAAACGGCCTACTGGCAGGTGTTTAATGGAGCTGTTGGGATGCTAGGATGGCAGGAAAGAGGGTACGCTGAATCCACAAAGAACAGCAGCGTGGTGGAGAGAAAGCAGCCAGATATTTTCAGTGCTTCGAGATGGAGCCGAGCCATGTGTGCAGGAAAGTCCGTACGGCTTCGCGCGCAACAGCAGATAAGCCGAACATATAGATACCTGTCTGGCAGACGAGAGATGTATTTAGGTTGAGCTGCAGGGAGATTCTGTGCCCGTGAAAATTTGGGCCAGAAAGGTTTAGTCGCATGTCCCACCCTACGCTGGTTGTGTCTTGCTTCTGAAGCTACATTTGCATGTCTACGCGGCTGTGTTGACTACTCATCACGGCTTCTTGTCTATGCCCGAAACCCTTCTCTTAGTACTCTGTATTAATGCACAACTTAATCCTTGGTCTTTTGGGTACCTCTCAACAAACCAGTTCTTCTGGCGGCAATCAAACCAGCCTTTTGACCTGGAACAGCGTTTCTAGAGATGGTAGAAGCCTTACCAATGTGTTGATGGTTACCACCACCGTGAGGGTGATCAACTGGGTTCATGGCCACACCTCTGGTTCTTGGCCACGAGTTTCTCTTGGCCTTGTATTTGTGGAAAGCTCTACCGGCCTTCAACAATGGCTTGTCGATTCTACCACCACCAGCAACGACACCAATGACACCTCTAGCGTTGGAGGAGATGATCTTCTTGGCTCCGGATGGCAACTTGACTCTGGTCTTTCCCTCGTCAGGGTTGTGTCCGATGATGATGACGTAGTTACCGGAGGTTCTACCCAAGGCACCCTTGTCACCTGGCTTCTCTTCCACGTTGGAGACAATGGTACCTTCAGGGCAGGCGCTCAAGGGCAACACGTTACCGACATTCAACGAGGCCTTGGCTCCGCAGTAGATGAACTGGCCGGTGTAAACACCCTCGTTGGCGATGAAGATTTCCTCTCTCATTCTGTACTTGTATGGGTCTCTGAATGCGACCTTAGCCAAAGGAGCACCTCTGCCGGAGTCGTGGACAATCTGCTTGACCACACCACGAATGTAACCTTTGCGTTCAGAGTAGTCCAAGTCTCTCAACTTGGCAGCACCCTGTCTCAATCTGGTGTTGGCAGTGAAAATAGACCCTCTACCTTTTCTCTGGTTACGAATAACTCTACCTAGTCGGTTAGTATCAAGTCCAATGACGACGTACTCCTTATCAAGTCCGGCGACACTCTCAGTATCAATTTTGACGGCGAAACGCTCAATTTGGGGTGTAGAAAGAGGGTGGCTCGGTTCACATGTCCTTATGTCCCTGAGTTTGTCTATAAGCTGTAAAGTCTTTGGAAAGAGGGGCTTCTGGAAGTGATGTTATAACAATATGGAAGAGCTGCTGAAAATGGAGTGCCGTGCTGCGCACACAAAGGTCTGTATCAGCCCACGGGTCAGCATGGGGGCAAATAGTGGAGTTTTCACATACCCATTGTGTCTTGGTTTAAACCCTGCTCTGAAGAAGGTGAGAATTTTTCACCGGGTGGAGCGGGCGCGGCACGCACAGTTTCCGGCACGTGACGCGCACCTGGAGGCACTTGTTCTCGCGCGCGCGAGCGGGCCACGCTGACTCTCTGGTCAGCTTCATCACGTGCGCCGCGGTAGGGCTAGGGCTTTTGCCATCGCGCGAACCATTGGCGTACTACGAGGGATGTTAGCGAGTGGCGCCCCGGTTTAGCCTTGGTGGAAATTTGTTCATTGATTTCAATTACAACAGAGCCTTTGTTCATTGGGCTTCGGTTTCCAGACTTTCTGGAGAAGACGCAGCTTTCTTAGCAGGCTTCGTCTTGTCCTCTGGCTTCTCCACAGCAACCTCCACCACCAACTCTCTACCGTTGTGGTCCTTGCCATTGAACTCCTCAACAGCCCTCAATTGGTCCTCCTCACTCTTGAATTTCACAAATGCAAAGCCCTTGTTAAAAATAGGCTCATTGTTTTCAGTAATTTTCTTGAGCACGTGAGGGGGCACCCTTCTGGTGGGCACGCTCGCCCACACGACATCATAATCCTTGAACAACGCACCAAGAGACTTGGAGTTGGCCCTGAACTCCAAATTGGTGATGAAAATCGTGTCCTTGGACTTGGCACCTTCCGGAGCTTTCTTTCTTGCGCCGCCTTTTTTGTCCAGACCCTCGGTATCTTTCGCATCGGAAACCTGGGAACCCTCCGCGCCAGCCGCAGAATTTTCCTTTCCGGCGGCGTTCTGGTCAGCCTTGCCTTCCCCATTAGCTTTGCTTTCGGCAGCCTTGGCACGGGCCTCGGACTTCTTCTTCTTCCTGAGCTCCTTTTTCTTCAATTCGTAAGCCTCCTTCTTTGCCTGCTTCTCCTCTTCGGATGCGGGTGGCAAAGCCTTCTTGACGTAGATGGTTCTCAGCTTGAACTCCTTGTCGTTATATAGCTGAACGGCCTTTTCGGCGTCTTCCTCGGTGGAAAACTGCACGAAAGCGAACCCTAGGCACTTGTCGAAGGTCCTGCCTTGTTTCACAATCGTCTTGGACGGAATTTCTGCCGATTGCACACTCAACCCGTCGAAGAAATTGGAGAGCTCTTCTGGGGTGGAGCGGAAGTCGATGTTGCCGACATAAATTCTGGATGCATACACTGGTTCAGACATTTTCTTGATACGACGGTGGGGTGGGTTGCAACTTCAATGGATTTGCTGGGTCAGTTCACGGACTTGGTGCAATTAAAAACTGGCGTGTGGTGTCGGTGAGAATGGGCTGACGGGGTGACCCGTCTGTATGCAGGCCCCGCCATTCATGCCCATGGTTTTTCGCTGGTTCGCTCTGGAGCGGCTCTTCACGTGCGGCCGGGGCCGTTGATTTAGCACCATGGTGTTCATTCCGTGTAGCAACTCCCCACCTGGTCTCGTTGACTGGTTGTGGCCGTTTGCCACTAGGTTGCACTCTTCAACAATGATCTGTTTACCTGTCCTGGGCACCAGAAAACCCCTGTACACCGCGCATCCATGGGCTACCACTGGACAATGGATGGACGCCCCGGATGCTTTTGGGATCCAGGTAAAATGTAATGTAGTATTGCGGCACAGTCTGATGGAGTTACCTGAGATGGCAAATGTTTTGCTTTGCCCCGTTTCTAGCGTCCACACAATACTTGAAGGTTGCACGTAGAGTGCTTCTATTTGAAGTCCGCATTTTTGACCAGACTTTGCATTATTTGACCTAAAGGGTATTGTTGGGAACGGCATTATTTTCCAGGGTATTATTTCCCAGGATGTTAAATCGCAGGGTAACAACCCGGTATCATTTGACAAAATACGGCATTTTGAAAAACCCGGCATTCTTTGACCACAGTATACGTGAGCACAGTATGTTGAGCACGGTATTATTAGACATGCTACAAAAATTTGACCCGGCGTCACTAGACACCTTCTTCCTCAACAGCCTATTCCTCTATTATTCAATTCCAACTAATTAACTCCAACAAATTAACTCCAACTACTTAACTCGCCTGTACAGCGCTCCTTGACGTTCCTTCACTGGGTCAGGCCCAGACTTTTCTACCTTCTTCAATGATTCGTTATTTATTACCAGTCTATTTTCGAAGATGATGACATGCAGTTTATTTTAATTTGTAGAACAAATTCGGAGCCACACAGTCGTTGATACAATGTTGCAAGTGGAAGAACTCCTCCACGCAATCTTCCTTGTAGTGCTTTTCTTCGTAGCCTTCTTCCTCTTGTTCTTTGGTGACTCTCTCCACACACTCTTGATAATGGTGAACGTACTCGTGACACGCCGGGGTCTTCTCACACTCCTCGCGCATTTCGTCAAGGGGATCTTTGACTTCTTCCTCATCTTCATCGTCCTCATCTTCATCTTCGTCTTCATCTCCACCTTCATCTCCATCCTCCTCTTCTTGGGCTTCGCTCTCTTCAGACTCGTCTTGTTGTTCCTCTGCCTCCTCGGTCTCGGCGTCGTCGACGTGCTTAGATGGCTGTGGTTAGTAATTGCTATAAAGCCGTTTCTCAAGGCATGCTGCCGTTCCCATGTCATGCCAACTTCACGCCATATCCGTGGTTGCTTTGGGAAGCCATTTGCGTAAGCAATGATTTATGGAATGATGCTTAGGCAGTGATTTTGGGGAATGAAACTCGAGCAATGATTTAGGGAAATAAAGCTCGAGCGGTTATTTCATGGAATGCAACGATATTGTAAAATGAAGTTCGGACATGGGTAGGAAAAGAGGGTGGATGCATTCATTTCATCTTGTCGTGGTTTCAGGCATGCCTTGGGGTGCGGTCAGTTATGCCGGAGGGGAGTCTCTTGGTGGAGAGAATCTAGCTAAACATACCTCTTCTGCGTACGCGGTGGGAAACGAGGATTCGATAAGGTCTCTCAAAAAGGACATTTTGGGCTGAGGATATAGGCGAACTGGCGATTGTCGTAGATGTCTCTTTTTCGAAAAGACCTTCGCACAGGTGATCAAACGTGCGACCGGCCATTGGTCCGTTCTAAAGGTTGAAGCGCGCACGACTTCTTGCGACTGGGACTGGTGCTGCAACCCCGGTTAAAGCAAAAGGGGTGCACCGGGAGCCTCACTGCGGGCAGAGCAACTGCTCTGCAAGGACCCATATCTTCGAAGCTGTACTGGGTTTCGATGCGTGCCCCTGCGGAAGTGTAGGGCAGAAAGAACTGCAGGGCGTGGAACTCAAGTTGCCTGATATAAGAACCCTTGCTGAGAATTCTACTAATTTAGCTTACCAATTGAAATTGTGATTACTCGTGGTGACATGTTTTAAACCTTGGCGGAAGCAGCAGCAGCCTCCTCCAACTTCTTGGCCTTCTCGGCTTGCTTACGGTAGTGCTTGTCGCTCATGATACCACCACCCCAGTGTCTTCTAGCGTCATCGTACTTCTCGGTGAAGTTGGCGTTGATGGTGGAAACCAACTTGGCCAATTCGGCCTCGTCCTCGGGCCTGACCTCGGTCAAAGCTGCAACAGCAGAGGTCTTCTTGTGAACAACCGATCCCAATCTGGCCTTGCCCTTGATGATGGCGTATGGGACACCCATCTTCTTACACAAAGCTGGCAAGAAAATAACCAACTCAATGGGGTCCACATCGTGGGCAATCAATACCAACTTGGCCTTCTTGTTCTCGATGAGACCAACAACGTGGTTCAATCCGTACTTGACAACAACAGGCTTGGGGGACACGTCGAAAGCCTTCTTTCCCTCAGCGACGGCAGCGGCCTCCTTGGTCAATCTCTCCTCCTTCTCGGCGGAGGTCTCTGGTCTGTACTTGTTGAGCAACTTGAAGGTCTTGGTAGCGGTGTTCTTGTCCAAGGTGTTTTGGAACTGGGCGATAGCAGGAGGGACTCTCAATCTCATGGACAAGATCTTCTTTTGTCTTTGCAATTTGACATACTTGGGCCACTTGACGTAGGCGCTCAAGTCAGTCTTGCGGCGGATGGCCTGACCGATTCCGAAGTTTCTGGTTGGAGCATCGGAGGTCTTGGGTTCAGACTTGGGTGCCAAAGGGGCGGGTGCAACCTTCTTTCCGCTGGGAGCCATATCGAATGTAGGTTTCGTTGAAGATCGAGGAACTTTTCAGTTTTTTTTTCGTGCTAGAGCAGGCGAGCGCTGCGCGCACACCCCGGTGCACGGGTGTGCGTTTGGCCGGGGTCCCCCAAAGTTTTCGGTCGCGCGCCCTGGCCCGGGGCTCACGTGCGCGTGTGACTGCTCATGCACGCGCCCGGCGAAGGTGTGTGTAACAATCCCATTTATCTATAAATATGAAAAACGCCCGAGCGGGCCGAAGTGAATCCAAATCCAACCATGAACGCCCCGGGGCCCGCCACACTTAGTGCAGCAGAGCCCAGCGCCTATTTTCCCACCCAATTAGTGTGTATTGCGGCACCGTGCATCCCAGATACGGACAGTTGGCGCTCCGGAGGCATCGCGAGCGCTTCATCTGGCCCGCGGGTTTTATTGCCCTTGTCGGGAGCGGCTTCGCGAGCGGCGGCGCCGCACCGCCGCCTGTGCCGGCGCGAACGTACGAACTGGAGTCGATGGTTCTGCAGGGAGGAGGGTCGGTTCGCGGCAGCAATATGGCACAGCTCCAGAGCTTGTCCTGAGACAATTGCGAGATGCGCTGGCGCTCGCACTCAAATTCCAATTCGTCATCCTCATCACTCAAGTCCAACCCCACTATCTGGTCGAGCTGGCGTTGGTGACTCATATCGTAATCCGTTATGTTGGCCGGAAGCGTTCCCGCGACTCGCGCTGAGTAATCCAATGCGTAGATGCGAAGAAAGTCTTCATTCATGCGGCACTCGCGCACTCGGGCCTTGGCGGACTCGGCCGGCGAGCGCGCCTCAAACACCTTGTTATGGGGCTCTGGGCCCAAGAACTCGCCCTGATCCACGCCCACGGCGCCGTCCTCCCGTCCCGCATTGCTCGCATCAAGTATGGTGTTGGGCCGTAGCGCAAAGCGGATGGTCAATTTGCGGGGCAACATCTGCCAGGCCATCTGGAAGAGTCGGGGCGACGGCAGCGCCAGTGATGGTGAGAGTGCCAGTTCACGCGCCGAAGGCGCCAGAGTGTCGTGGTTATGCAAAAGCTGGGTCAACTTGCCACAAGTGGGCGAGCCGGGGATCACTGCTCTCTTGGGCGTCGTCACATTTACAAATGTATTCTGCACCAGCGGCGCACTCGTGGAACACCTCAAGCTGCTCATAGTCAAGGCAAATCCGGGAAAGGACGACCCGGATGAAGACCCCGACGAGGACGAGTAGTCTGCACTGGAGCTGTATGAGTCTTCACTGCACGAGTCCAGCAAGCATTCAAGTTCGGGGTCTATGCTGGGGGTGTGCCGGAGGCTTTTCTCGAGAGCATTTTCCTCTGTTTTTAGACGAGCCCGCAAGGAAGTCGCTTTGATGCTTGATAGAAAGGCGGGTGGGTCTAATATGGCAACCATATCCTGTGATGACTGAACGCAACTGATTTGGATGGCCTGATCGGCTCCGAAGACTGAGTTGGTAGGCGGGGTATGCTGAGTAGACTGAGTAGACTGAGTAAACTGAGACTGAGTAGACTGGGACTGGGCAAACTGAGACTGGCTAGACTGGAACTGAGGAGACTGAAAGTGGCTAGACTGAGCCTGAATAGACTGACTAGATCGAAGAAACTGGGGTAGACTGAGTCGACCGATGTGTAGAGTCCTGCAAAGACGGTCAGCTGAAATGCTAGCTCTTTGTATGTATCGTTGTCTTGGGTATTATAAAGGATCGTATTGCCAGCAGAGGAGACTGCTATAGTTTTGTGCAAGAACAAACACTGGGAAAATCTCAATACAAGGAGGAGTATAGAGGCAGAAAGTTGGGTTTTATTCCTGGCATAGAAAGTTGCTTGTGCATGGAACAGTGACTCGGGGCTATTTAAGCCGTGGTGCAGAATCATAGCGACCCCAGCATCTTGGCTGCACGGCCATTCACAACTGGTGTGCATGTAAGTTCCGCACGCGACCAAAGTGCCGCTTTTAAAAGTGTCCGCGCTATTGGACACGCCGACTCCTGCAGCGATGGTGAGGGGTGGGCCACGCTGCCAACCCGAGATGAATCCTGGTGTGATGTTGCTTGCAACCCCCGAAACGGCTATGGTGGCTCCAGGACCGCGTGTAATTGCGGCTATGTTCCAATGAGAGCGGTCGCCTTCGCCAAGGGTTTTGCGCTGTGAGAGTTGCTGTCGCCGGCAGGAGCGCAATTTCGCAATGGGTAATCCGAGCCCGATCATGCGGTCCAGCGAGATAAGAATCTGACCCGTGCGGCCGCAATCAACCTCGCACACTGATGCCCACATCGGAGCAAGAATGCTTCTTGGCTTGCATGCACTATTGAATGATGGTGATGTGCCTGGCCCATCCATCGCCGTTTTGTTCCACCATTTCTCCACTGTTTGTGACCCTATTGGTGACATTTGATCTGGTACCATTTCTGCCCCTATTTGCGTGCATCTAGCTCGTAGTCGAATTCGTCCAACTCATGGCCCATTTCTGGAAGACCCAGGTATCCACTCGCTGAAACGGCGGCTCCGTCAAAGAGCTTTTCGATATCCTCCAATTCAATACCTTTCGTTTCGGGATACACTAACGCCACAGTAACCACGGAAATAACACAACTTCCCGCAGGAAAGAGGTACATGACCCAGCCGATTCTTTCTTGAAGCACCGGGGTGAGTTGCCCCACCACGTAATTTGCAAGCCAGTTGGACGCGGTGGATAAGGAGACTCCCTTGGACCTCACCGCCAATGGGTAAACTTCCGGCGGGATGAGGAACCCGATCGGGCCCCAGCTGTAGCCAAAAGATGCATTATAGACAATTACCAAAAAGGCAACAAGCAGTGGGGTTGATGCCATGTCAAGATACATCACAAAAGATATGCAAAGTAGGCAGATCCCCATAGATAGTCCACCGCTAATCAATATGGGCTTCCGTCCCCATCGGTCCACCAAGAACCACGGCGGGATGGTGCTCAAAAGATAAACGAAGGAATTCACGCCAGTCATGAGTAATGCCTGCGAGTCTGCAAAGCCGGCCTCTTCAAATACCATGGGCGCGTAGTAGGAAATAATGTTTATGCCATTGAATTGCGCAAACCCCAAGGCAGAGCACGCAATGAACACCCGCCGCCTGTACTTCTTGAAGAGGTTTTTCCAAGACCGTTCCCTTGTCGGGATCTTCACGCGTTCACTGAGAATGGAGTTTTTAATTTGAAAGAACTCCTTTTCCGCTTTGAGCTTATCTGGGTCATCGTGATACAAGAGACAAAGCACGTGGAAACCACGCAAGTCGTCATCAACGTCTAGAAGCCACCGGGGGCTCTCAACCACAAAGACACCTCCAATCAATAAAAGCACTGCCAAAACAACTTGCACGAATAGCGGTAACCGCCAGGATAAGTTGGCGGCAAACAGGCGACGGTTGGTGCGAGCATCTCCCACGTTCTGAATGAAGTAGCAAAAGTAGTCAATCCACACACTCAAAAAGTATCCCGTAATGTTGCCGGTAAATTCTCCGCATACTAGCTTTCCTCTTTCTTCGACCGGGGAAATCTCACACTGGTACAGTGGCACCACGGTTGATAGAACTCCAACTCCAAATCCGCTTAGCACTCGACCAACCCCGAAAACAGCCAAGTTGGGTGCAAATGACTGTAATGAGCCGCCGACTATGAAAACCATGGTGCCCAGCAATATGGTTCTCTTGCGTCCTATGCGGTCCAGGATCAGCGAAACCAAAAGCGACGAGATCATGGCCCCAATCTCCAAGATGGATATCACGAGTCCTATCTGGGTTGCCGAAGGATGGTAAAAGTATGCTTGGAATGTGGTAAAGGTCAAGATTCCTGAGCATACGCCTTGTTCGTATCCGAATAACGATACAAAAAGGGATACAAATGCCGATGTGAAGTACACCAACCTCTGGCCCTTGAACCGAAGCCCGCTGGTGTACTTTCTGGCGTCAAAGTCCACGTGTTCGTAGGTGTTTCCGAAATCGTCCCTGTGGACTTGGATCGGGGCGTCCTGCCGGAGGTGAGAGCTTTCGGAATGGTCGATTGTGTCCCAGTCAGCAAAGTCATCATCGGTATCGGCAAAAAAGTCGTCATCTTCCATGCCATTATTCAGCGATGGACCTGCAGGGCCAGTAGGAACGGCAGGAGTGGGCACTGATGGTCCTCGGTGGATTGCGGGGTGCGTAGGCGCCGGACTGGGGTGGGGAGCCCCAACGCCAAGCTGCAGGGGGCGGGGCAGATCACGGGCATCAAGTTCGGAGTATGCATGCATGGCGATGCATTAGAGAGGGGTACAGGGTTGAGTAATGGTCCAGAGGTCCACTTGGCGTCGCAGTTCCAGTGTTGTAGAGGGGGGAGGGGGTTTCTGCGTGGTGCGTACCGGAGATTGGGAGCCTTGCGGACTATGGGGAAGGCGAGCACGGAAACGCGAAAACCGGCAGGGCCGACCCGCGGTGTACGGGTGTGGTTGCGAAAACGCCCTCCCTCTCGGCATCGCGGCCTTTCTGCCGCCCGAGGGCACGTGACTTGTACGGTCGGCTCGGTGGTTCCTAATATTGGTGCTTTCTAATTTTGGTGGCATAATTGATGGTCTCAAGGACCACCTCTACAAAACGAATGGTCTGCGCTGAATCTAATGAATGTGTTCAGGTGGAGCTACAGAAATGAATGTAGTCAGCTCAGCGGGCGGACGCCTATGCAGGTTTTCTCTTGAGATAGCTCTCGACGTAGAAAGCTCCAAACAATGCAGTCAATGGGGCCAAGTAGGCCACGTTGATCAAGAGGGGCAAAGCCTGGTCGGATGTGTTGATGCATCCAGTGAAGGACTGGTTGGTCACATCGGTGTACCAGATAAAGGCATGGAAGATGGCAATGGACCCGCCCACCACAAATTGCGATATTTGCATGAACGTCAAGCATCTCTTGACGATGATCGGGACCCTGATTTTCAAGCCGGCCAAAGTGAAGTAGAAGTACATCAACGAGTGGATGAACGAGTTGAACACCACAAAGATCCAGATGGGAGGGCTCTGGTACCTGATGCCGCTCCACATGCACATCATGGCCCCTGCGTGGTGGTAGCTCTGCAAAAGACTGGACGGTCTCCCCTTGAGCAAGATTATGACCGTGTCGATAACCTCATAGAACTTGGATATGTAGAACCACCACCCGTAGAGCGATAAGTTGCGGTTGGTGGAGGTTTGCTGGAAAACCCCGCTCTCCAAGTCGCATACGGCAAGGACAAAGTTGGTCAAGGTGTTTTCGCTCTGGAGCTTCCGGCCGATTTGTGCAATGGTGAAGGAGAACGCATTCAACATTCCCACAAAGGTCCATACGGAGTAGGCACAAAGGAAAACATTATGCAAGAGCACAAAGAGCTTGAAGACCCCGTAGGTAGCGATCGGGTAGGGAGCGGGCTTCAAGGCCTTGATGTCTTTTTCGCTTAGGCTAGCGGCGGTCTTTTCGGAGATGTTGGCCTTTTTTAACTGCCTGCTCCTGACGATAGGGTTGACGAAGTGCACCATGGAGAAGTACACTATGGCTATGGTCAATGGGGTGGACACATTCATGGAGGCCTCGAAAGCGCGGGTCAACTTAGAGCACGAGAAAGGCGAGGGCGGTACCGGGGTGTCAAAAGTGGGAATTGCCCACAAGGACGCATCAGGAAGCCCAAAAGAAAAGGACATGGTTGGTTGTGAAAGCCCACGCTGGAAATTTCTCGCTTTAAATGTATGGCTCCGATGCGCACTCCACACTACAGGAATGTTGGGAATCTGCGCATGCAGCGGGTGCCGAACCACCGCTTTGGATGCAGCTTCGGCGCACATGCATGCGTGTTTTGCAAGAGACCGGTTGGCAGAGCCAAGCCTGGGCCGTGGGGCCTCGAGGCCACGGGTATACCCTTAGTGTACAGGAGCCAAGACCGCTGGGCTGAACCGATCCCTGCTTGTGCCGAGGAAGGCCCTGCCTGTGATTTGTGAATCGTCCAACCTACATAATGTTGTCTGTGGGAGCGCGCGGTAGATTCGGCAGCGTTTTATTACTCGCGGCTTCACCTAATGCCGCCATTGGCCCTCGGCACTACCGGGGTCATCATGTGTAGTCTGCCATTTGCGAGCGATGCTTATCGATGAGAGTGTTAAGAATTCGGTAATCACGGTAAAAGCTGGTAAACCCGGTAATAAGCCCCGGTAAACCACGGTAAAGGTTAAGATAGTCAGGTGAGATTCAGGACAGCCAGTATCTGCAGATCCAACCTTGCTATGCTTTCAAATGAAATGGGCTTGCCTTGTGGAGGTTGGGGATCGACTTCAACCCCGACGAAAGATTCGCAGATTTCACCTGGTTCGTGATGACCCCCAAAGGCTTTTTGGGCCCGCGCGCAGGCGACAGCTGCGTGGAGTCGTTTTTGGTCGCAGCCTTAGTGTTCAGTTTGCCTGACTGTCTGACCGGGCTCTTGCTCACAGCCCTCCTCTGAGAAGACAGCCTGGAAGGGGACACCTGCTCCTGCACGGACAAAACGGGATCGAACTCCAAGTGGCTAGTCACCGCGGAGATGCCGTGCTTTTTGAGGTACTCCACAGTCGAGTCCTTGGCTTCTCGCAAGCGCAAGCGGTCAAACGAGCTCATTAACACCTGCCGCGAATTACCGGTGGTTTCCACCATAAGCTCCACGCCTAGCAAAAGACGGAGCGGAATGATCACTTCGTCCCTGAATCTGTCGTTTCGGTCGTCCACGAGTTTGGTGGCTTCATGCAGGGGACTGACCCGAATTTCCTGTGTATGCGGAAGCATCGACGACAACTTGTCTGCGCAAAGGCGAGCCTTGGCATCATTTCCTTTGATGGTGACCTTGCAGTCGTTGCCACTTTGGAATAACTCGATGGATTTGGGGTATGCCACATATGTGTTGAATTCGGCTTCCAACTCCAGAACAAAGTTGAGGTTGTAGTTGTACTTTTTGATGAGATTCAAGTAATGGCACTTCAATAGGCGAAACTCCACGGTATTGTAGGCAACGGAGAAGCAATTGGCCGCGCAGAGTGAGTTGTTTTCACACTGGCTTACCAACAGGTCAATCTCGTTTTTCACGCTCATGATACTTTTCTGGTTTTTCATGGGACATTTGATGAGCACGTTGTTCTTTCTGCGGAACAGGTAGAGGGTCTTTTCCGCGCCATTCTCTTTGCCAGGCGACCGATTATGGCTTGCGCTGGAGAATTTAATGAAGACGTTGTACTTTTTCATGATCGTCTGCACAATAGACCCTCCATTGCCAATGATGCTTTTGTGAAACACTTCGGGGATATTGAACTGCATCTCTGCTGGGAGTTCCAACTCGATGAGATGCAATGTGCGGAGTACGAGGTCAAATATGCATGCCGATTCCTCGCCATGCGAAGGCTGGCTGACCAGGAACTCCATATTAACCATGAAATTGTACTCATTCAAGGACTTGAAACTGATTTCCAGCATGTGGTTGAGCCGGTTCAAGATTTTGATGATCTTACCGTTTTTCTTGCCGCTGAGAAAGTCTCTCTGGTCATTTGCTACCTCCATGGAGAGGTTGATTTTGATATCAGCCTCGGCTTCTTGAACAATCTTGGTGAAAAAGAGTCTGTTCTTCAAGTCAGACACTAAGACGTCCAAAAGAAGGTGCATCTCATCTTTGCTGCCTAGAATACACATCCCATGTTCGTTGTATGTGAGGATGCACAGCTTTTTTGACGCCATGAGGTTTAGCAAGTAGTATTCCAAGTCAGTAGATGAGGGGCCTCTCAGAAACCTGATATGCATCTCATAGAAGGCGCTGCTTAATTCACTGATTTCGAGCGCAGTCTCATTCACACAGTCTGCGGTCTGGCCCTGGATGATGACTGTGTTGTTTCGGGGTTCGCCCAACCCGGGGATCTGGACAAACGTGCCGTGCTTGTACATGATGGAGGCGATATCCTGCTGGTTGTATAAAGCAATCAAATCAAGCTTTTCCTTGGGGAGCTGGATCTCCTGAACAAAAAGCCGGGCCTGTGTGTTGGCACGGGGGTCCACTATACGCATCAAGTCCATCAAGACTCTCTTGGTGTAGACCATTTCCGGCACTTCTTTGGAAGTGATCCAGATATTCATATTGTCGTTGCTCTGAAGCAAGCTGTAACTGAAGAGGTTTGGCATCATGTGGGGAAGATATATGTTGACATTCAGGCCAGATACAATCTCCGAAAAGTTGGCGAGATTGACACCCCCCAAGCAAGGAATCATGGAGAGGGGCAACTGCATGTTATCCACAAAGTACCCCCGAACTAGTGTGTCTCGCAAAACTTTGACATCATTCTCTGCAAAGTTCAAGTTGTCTCCGTTGCCCAAAAGGTAGATGAAGTGTTTTTCACCAATACTAGAGTTTCCCTTGAAATCGGTATCTTCGTCAGACAACATGATCTCTACGTTGTATCGAGTAGCGATGCTTTGTAGCCTCTGCAAGAAGTTAGCGTCGATTAGTTTGAGCTCACCTGTAGCCAAACTAAGCCTTTTGCTCGCCACTGGCTTATAAGCGCGAAGAATCTCCGTGCGTGAGTTGTTGACGAAGGTCTCATTTCCATTGATGCTTATGGTGATGACCTGGTTGTTAAGCTGTGGCTCAACCAACTTGATGTGGTTGTCGTCGCTGAGCCCATTGTAGTTGAGCGCGGTCACTGCATCCCTCAATTTGTTGATGTTGTCGAGGACTCGGATGTCCTCCTTGTTGTAATCGGATAAAATATTGTATGGAATCAAGTTGCGGGTGATGCTATTGATTTGCTGCCAAAGGCCAGTGGCCGACTCGAATCGGGCTTTGGTGGAGGTGATGAGGTACTTATACTCAAGCGATAAAATCACCAAGTTGGAGTCCATGATGGGCAAGCTTAGTTTTTTTTTTTGTTAGGGAGACTGGCGGAATGGAAGGGGGAAAAAATGAGTACCAGGGAAAGGCCGCAGGCTCCAGGCTCTATTTGAATGATGGTGGCCTAGCAAGCGGTCATGGCCTCCATTAATCTGGCACACATAAACATGATACCCGATCCGGAGCAAATGTAAACACGCATGCGCTTCATTAGACGCATCTGGTGCCGGCATGTGCATTGTGCGCACTGCACCAAGCCGCTGGGTGCGCTTTCAAAATGAACAGGTGTGTACTCACAAGATACATTCACCGCCAGGTGGCGGCCGTTGGGAAGAGGGCCGTCACGTGACGTGCCTGGACGGCGTTTTCCAACGCAATGCCGCTTATTTGTACGCCTACATCACCCGTGCTCTTTTGGTGTCCCACACGTAGACCATCTCGTCCCATCCGGTGGTGGCGGCCCAGCCTGGCTCTCCCCAGAGACTATAGTCACAGCCGATCACAAACTCGCGATGACTCCTCATTACCCCACTACACCCGCTGTTGAAGTTATTGAGGAAGCGGGCTTTTTCGTCCGACTTGTCTTGCCACACGCGTGCAGTCATATCATACGAAACACTCAATAGTTCCTGCCCGCTATGTGGTGACCAGGTGACCCTCCGAACAGCAAACTCGTGTCCCAAAAGTTCATTCATCGGCGTTGGCCCCCTATTATGGTATGCTGGCATGGGCAGGTGCAGATTGGGCAGGTCGATTTTAGTGATCATCCGCAAGTCCCACACCCGCACAGACTTGTCCGTCCCTGCAGATGCTATCACAGTTGGCTTGTACTTATTCCAATCAACTGACAAGCACTCAAGGCCCCCATGGGCCACAAAGTCAAGTTGCAAAGGACGAGGAGCCCGAATGTCCCAGATGTGAATATGCGATGCGCCCGTGCAACTGACTATCGTCAGCGGAGAGTGTGGCGAGAAGTATGCGGTATAAATGCATTTGGTGGTGTTGATTTGTCCGGGAGCACTATTGTGCGCTAGAGGAACAGTGGGTTTCGCTGTGCCCGCCACGCTGGAGGCTTGTGTGGTGTAGTCGACTTCCGGGCTCAATGTCAACAACGACTGCTGCCGATCTGGGGTCCAGACCTTGATCGTTCCGTCCCACGACAGGGTCACGAAGCTGGTTTTGTCCACAAGATTCCAGTTGACCGAGAACACTTCGCGGGCGTGCTCTTTGTAGCTCATGACGGGAAACTGGCCCACGGTCAAGTCGAAGAGTTTCACGGAGCCGTCGCCTGAGGCCGCTGCCAACTGGTTTTCGTGCACCTCGCTCCAGGCCACATCGAAAAGCCCGTCCTGGGTTTCCCAAGTCAAATCTGGGCGGATTTGGCCCGAGGCCTCGATCCCCAAGACGTATACTTTGCCGTTGCCCACGAGACCATAATTGGCAGAGGCGGCCACAGCCAACTTGTTGTCAAAAAAGGGTGAGTACCTTACCCCGTATCCATTGTACCCTTTTGTCCGGAATGAGAGCATTAAGTGGGGATGTCTAGGGTTATGGTAAGATTATTCCACCGGGATCAGCAAGTGGCGCACCGTTGCCAAGTGGGTGCGCGAATTGCGAGGCGGGTCAGTAGCCTCTGTGCAGTCCTCCTCCCTGAGAGACCAGCGAGTCGCCATGCAGACCAGCTCCTCCTCCAGTTGCCTTGGTTTGTGGCAAACCTCCATCAACTATTGTCCATTTATTTTGAAGGTTGTCCTTTGATTCGTTGCCTATCTACTGCACGGTAGATCCGTCTCTGGACAAAATGCTCTTGGTTCGGCGCGCGTCAGAATGGTCAGCGGGACAGAAGTGTGGCCCGGTAGTGGTTCTCATGTTATGCCGTTGATTACATGGGCAAAAAGGTTCCTATATGCGGCCGATTAACACCACATGCGAAAGATAGCAGAATGGTCTGAATTATGGAAATATACATCCTCTTTGTCGGACCCACCACGGGTAGCGCACAGCCCATGGGTGCAAAATTCACCTGCGATGTACGGTTGAACGAGGATTCGCCTCACGTCCCGACCGAAGCGGGTCGCCCCGCCTTTGAATACTTCTTTTGGAGCGGCCTCACGTAAATTTGGCCCTATTTGGAATAAGCAGAGTTTTCGTATTCTCTAAACAAGCCCGAGCGATTCCCCATATTTCAGGAAACATCAACAAATACATCTTCTATAAGCACCAGGCATTCCTCATGGATCAAACCCTCTTGTGATTTTGCGACAATAGCATATATGTAGGAAAAGGCATTTTGGGGGAAAGTTAATTGGCCACGGAAATCAAACCCTTCAATAAATAGGACTGTGTTAATAACTTATGGCCGGCCCTAGAGGAGGGTTTCTATGCATGAAATGCTCAAATATCGAAAACTTTTGTGTCCAAGAACTTGATGAGATTATGATGCTGCGGAGCAATGTCTGAAATGTTTGCTAAGCCAAAGGAGATCATATCACCCATAATAAGACATGCTTTCTGCTGAGAGTACTTCAAGTGGTCGAAATCATCATCGCAGGAAGATATCGCCTCCGTTTCAGCGCTATCTCTGGCAAGCGACAAAGAGTCCAAGCCAGTGGAGATTTCGTAGTTGCCATCGAATCCCTGGCCCTCAGTTTTCGTTGACATGATCTCGTTTATAGAATCTTCACAAGGTCCGTGTTGGATGAGGCCCCACACAAGCCAGTGAATCTGCACCGTGGTCCGCCAATAGATCACCTCGTTGTAAAGCTTTTTGATCTCATGCTCACTCGCGCAAGCGTCGTTGAAGTCTGGGTCTTCCTTCGTAATCAATGTTGATGAGTTGGGCTGGAAGTCGTAGTTGACGTAACACTTGATGAAGTGGAGCTGCTCCGCTTTTGAGGGGTATTTATCGTCGTGAATGTAGTAGGACCTCTCCCTGTCATGATAGTCCGCCATCCACTCGGAGAAATGGTCAGCAACATCATACGCAGGGAAGTTAGCACCAGAGTACTCAAAATCAATGACTGCTAAGTTGTTGTCTCGTCGGTGGCTCGCCGACTCACCCGAGGAGTCTGAGTCAGATTGCGACACATCCTTGGGGTTAAATGAACTCTTCAATAACAAGTTTCCATATTGGGTGTCATTATGGCACAAACGATAGTTCTTTTGGATGTCCCTGCGGTCGTATTTCGAAAAAAGCCAGTCACGGTACAGGTTAACCAACAGCTTGAAATTTTCCCACGGCATCAAGACTGTCTCATGAACAAGGTCTGGTGGGAACGTGGGCAAAATGTCGGTTTCGAAGAGCGCCATCCATTTGGTGATGTTCGTCCAAGCAACTGGCAAATCTGAGTCCCTTTCATCGGCATCCAAAGTGATTTGGTAATGCATATCCTTCATTCTGCGGGCCACCATTTGCGCAATGACTGGGTCTCTCACTTCCTCCTTGCTCATGGTGATGAAGCCGTCCAAAAATTGCTCAAAACGGCCATTGCCAAAGATGCCCAAAAGATTTGGGCCAATTCGCTTGGATGAGAGCTTGACCAAGATCTTCAACTCGGCCTCTCGACTGATCAAATTGTCGACGTTTTTACCGTACACTCTCAAAAGCAACAGCGGAAGGCGGATACTTTCGTCCTCGTCCGAATACTCTATTTTGTATATGGAATTTGTCAATGCACCCAGGATTCGTGTGACCAACATGTTAGTTGCAAAGAGCTGCCGCTTATACCACTTGGGGAGCTTGAGCGCCTTAATCAAGCCAATTAGTTCCTCCTTGAAGAAATCCACAGGAAGTGTGTTGTCTAAGTTTCTGGTGACGGTAGGAACAGATCTGTCACTTGATGGATCAATGACCGTCAGCGAAATGTTCAACTTGTTCAATGAGCTCGAAGAAAGCGATCTCTTCGTTAGAGACAGACGCCTGGACGAAGACGATGTTCTTAAGTTGGCTGCAGAGTTGCGAGTCCTTGACCTGGATCTGGACCGGCTTGATCTCACCAAAGAGGGCGTGAAATCCATGGTTGGTTCGAGGGAGGCGGCAGAGGAAAATGAGCTTGTGTGATGTCAAGACGAGCAGGATCGCGAGTCACGCGACCTGAGGCAGTCCACGCCTCATGGAGGACGCATGTGATATCTGCGACTTTGAGACGACAGCCCAAACCGGGCGCTTCCAAGCGATTGTTTGTGACAGCACCCGGAGTTTCGAAGGCGAAGATAAGGACGCTGCATATTAATGAAGAGAAAACTTTTAATCCGTGTCAAGCCTCAATGTATCAAGTGTGCCATAGATTAGTAATGGACAAGGTCTAGGGAATAATATATCCTTTAGGAGTCGCCATATTCTAGAAGCTTTAGTGGGGCGGGGGGTTTGCCTTATTTACACTTTTTCGAAGTCAGCGAACCGTGCGCTTATGTATGTGGGAGTGAACTTCACCCGAAGAATCTCATTTAGGGTTCTGTTAAACGGCGTACATGAAGCCAAGACACCACGATTACTAAACATGCGTCGCCACGCGTTGTCCGTCTCTGGATCAACTCGTATGATTCCTGCATTGGGCCATCCACTCACCTTGACAATTCCCAAGACCTGAAGCAGGGCGTTTATGCAAGACCACGGAAACCGGTAGTGGTATTATGTTTATTTACTCATTAGGAAAATGCACTGGCGTAAACGGAATAATGTCTGACTACACGCACCAACTCTAATAAACAGGACATGTTATGTAATCATTTAGACAAGTCACCTTCTTGACCGACAAGTCATGTGGCCAACTCATATAGACAAAAACACCCGTCCCAGACAAGAGAATGCGAATGCACGAATCGGTCCACCATGAAAAGGTAGCAGATTTGACGACACGTATTTTCGCTCGTTAGACGGTGGGCCTGCGCGCATTCTTCCAAATCAGTTTTCCTTGTGACTGCACACATGGTCCAGAGGCAGCGGGTCACAAAAGTTTGATTCGGGATCTACTCATCTTCTTCATTCTTCATCATGTCCATTAAAGACGCAGTATACATCACGGGAGCTTTTGGAGCAGTCATTGCCTATAAATTGAAAGCAGGCCAATATGCTGAGCTAGTCTCCAAGAGCTCAGGGTATGAGGAACAAATCCATACTCTCAAGGCGGAGAAGGAAGCCATCGCCACAAAAGTGGAGCAGCTCTCCGAGCTCAACTCTAGAGGCTCGCAAGATTCGCAGGCCTTGGAGGAACGAAAGAAAAGCTTGGTTGCTGAAGTCGAAAAATTAGAGGCCCAGCTCGCTCTGGTGCAGGAAGATTTGGCCCAGGAGACAGCGGCCGTGAAGGCGCTGCACCGAGTGATTGCGGAGAAAGATGGCACCATCCAGGAACTCCAAGCGGCAGTTGAGAAGGCCACGGACGAATGCCGCCGCACTCAATTGGACTATGAATGCAAGCTCAACTTGGAGATCACGAAGATTGCAGTTGAGAAGGACCAGACCATAGCCGACTTGCAAAGCACTCATAAGAAGGTGCTGGCGGATTTCAAAGCTTTGATTTCTGAGCTTGAAAGCCAATGCGACGAAAAGGCTAAATCTCTTGACAAGCTCAAATCCGAGGTGGAGTCTCTCAAGCTTCAGGTCGAAGCATCAGAAACAAAACTCCTGGAATCAAATGATCAATGGGAGTCTAAGTACGCCGAGCTCGCCAAGGATTTGGAGACTGCGTGCGAAGCCAAGAAAGACAAAGAGAAGGAGTTGAGAGAGGCGGACCAAAAGATGAGCGAGGTTAAGGAACAGAGGGAAAAGGAGAAGAATGCATTTGAGGAGAAATTGAGGGATGCTGAGGAAAAGAAGGCCATTGAACTCGATGAAAAATTGAGCGAGGCGGAGTCCAAGAAAGCTGCTGAGTTGAAGAAGTTGGAGGAGGAGCTCAAGGAAGCTGAGACTAGTAAAGCCGCTGAGTTGAAGAAGTTGGAGGAGAAGCTCGAAGAAGCTGAGACTAATAAAGATGCAGAAGTAAAAGAGTTGGGGGAGAAGCTCAAGGAAGCTGAGACTAATAAAGCCGCTGAGTTGAAGAAGTTGGAGGAGAAGCTCGAAGAATCTGAGACTAATAAAGCCGCAGAAATAAAAGAGTTGGAGAAGAAGCTCAAGGAAGCTGAGACTAATAAAGCCGCTGAAATAAAAGAGTTGGAGGAGAAGCTCGAGTATATGAAAACCAAACATTCCAGTGAGATGGCAAATGCAAAAAAAGAGCACGAAGACAACCTGAAGTCACTTGAAGCTCAAAAGTTCGCTCTTGCCGAGCAGATTCAAGCACTCAAAACCAACTCCGATACCCAAGTTTCTGAACTCGAGAGCGCCAAAAAAGGACTTGAGACTGCCAAGAAAGAAATCGAGAATGCCAAAGAAGAGCTCAAGACTGCCAAAGAAGAACTTGTGACCGCCAAACAATTATCTGATTCTGCTTTGCAAGACATGCAGTCCAAGGAGTCCAAAAACCAAGATCTAGAAAAAAGATCAAAGGCGCTAGAAGAGGACTTAAAATCAAGCGCTGTCAAGGCTGAAAGCCTAATCTCAGACTTACAAGCAGCCCAAGACAAATCAGCTCCGAGTGAATTGGAGTCTGAAAAGGCCGAGCTCAAGCAAAAATTGGCAGTGCTTGAGCAACAGTGTAGCAAGCTAGAGAAAGAGTTTGCAGAGCAAGAGGCAACCAAGAAAAGCCTTCATGATGATGTGAAGAGATTGCAAAAGGAAGCAGCCGAATACAAGACCCAGGTGGACACCAAGAGCGCCACCATTGCGTCATTGGAGAAGAAGGCCACGGAAGGCGTTGCAAAAACTGATGAGCATCCCAAAGAGGAAGTCACAGAAGCAGGCGCAGGCTCTGAGAGCACATCAGTGCGTGAAGAAGACCAAGCCTCAGCGCCATCCCCAGGCAACCCACCAGTCGCCGAGCTCCAGAACACTATTGACGAGTTGAAAGCCGAGCTTCAGCTCAAAGCAGACGAGGCCAACAAATTCAAGAAGGCATGTGAGGTGTCCAAAAGTGTGATTGCCAAGTTGAAGCAGCAGAGCGCAGCTTCATGAAGCGGCAACTGTAAAACCAGTTGGGACGGCTTCTGTGCGGACGAGCATCTATGTGCCTGAAGAATGCGCAATTGCATGCCGGATGTTTCACTTGGCTATATGTATCAGCACGTTGCATTCTATATACACTCTTTTAAGGCAGCCTCCTGCGCACTGATGCTAAACTACGCGCAAGCTCCCCAGAAATACTTCCTGGTCGGACCCTTTGTAGATTCTACAGAGTGTACTGTGGCTGTCGTTTGGTGTTGGACCGCCCCAACCCTGCTCCTGAGGCTGAAAGGAAAACAAACCCTACGCCCCCAGCTGGCTTTGCCGCCATGGGTTAAGTGCCCCGAGCGCGTCTATTGCAGTCATGTTTGTTCCGCTTCATCTCGGCATGGAAATTTCCATGTGCGCCGGCGTCCCCAGGATGCGCCGTTCACGAGACCCGACTTGCCCTTGCTCTTCCATAATTAGAAGTCGCTGAAGCACCCTCACGCCCGTCTCCACAAGTGCAAACCCTGCTTGGCGCTTGGGCTGGGGAGCTAATTATAGTGCGGGCTTTGACTTTCCTCCTCCTACATGCTGTATTTGTCGCGCAACTTGTTGCTCTTCGCTTATCTGTAGCCCTATTTATTCCCTCGCTTTCCTGCTTATTTACACCTTCCGGCTAATTGTTCGCACATTGTTTAACACCAGTCCCCTCATTATCCCCACGGCTATTATCCCCACAGCTATTATCCTCAAGGCTACTATCCACCGAGGCCCTCTCAATACCCAGCATCGAGTCGGCTAGCAGCCCTGCACTATCTTGGCATCAGATCTGAGTTGCCCGAGCCACCTATTCAATTGCGCCCAATATTCTTGTCACTTACAATTAACATTGCATCACCATTGCATACCCCTTCATTCGTTTACCACCCATCCGTTCCCCTTTCACCTCATACCCCGCCATTCCTGTCGCACTTCATATGCCCTTGGATCTCGAGAATCAAGTCAAGTTGCCTGTTGTAGCGTGATATATCTTTCCAAATGGCCCGACTCAAGGACTCCATAGGCTCTTTGAAGAAGGTGCAGTCCGACCTGTCCATTTGCAATCAGGTGTTTACCAGCTCCGACGCATCCATATGTCACACTCCCACTTCGTTCAGCTCCATCCGCTCCTCTCGTCACATCTCAAACCCCCCAGATGACCTGGAAGCCGACAAAGACAAGTTGATCAAGACTCTTCTTAAGCTGTTCAAGAAGTTGGAGATTGCTTTGGGCAAGTTTAATTCAAAGCAAAATGGTATTGCCAAGACGAACATCTTGAGGACCCTCTTGCTTCCTTTTCTTCGCCAGCCATCATTGAGATCATCCTTCACCAAGAGCTCTCAAATCTACTTGAGCTTCACCAGCATATCTACATCTATCCTCGGGCTCTGGTGGCGCCTGTTGCTTTCGTCTTTGAATGCATCGGGTCCACACCAAGTCTCTGCTACCGATCGAAACGCCTACTTGGAGTGTATTTCTCGAATCTTGGCTCTTGAAGAATGGGACCATGCTGACGCCCTGGGAAAGGCCACTTACGTTGATTGCTTGACCGACACTTTGGACTTCGCCATCGGCAAAATCCTCTCTTACAAGGTGGTGTCGATTTCCTTATGCGCATTTGTCGGCAAGGTGTTCGCTCATTCCTTTTTCAAGTTGCCTGGTGTGTGTAATGCATTATTGTTTCTATTGAACATTAAGCAGTCCACTTTTAGCAAGCACATTGCGAGCTTGCCGCCCATTCTGATGGCGACGAGACTAGAAATAAAGAGTGCTTTGCCCCCTCCTTCCTTACATCTTATCAACTATCGTGGCGTTCGGAATATCGAAAAAGCAAAGTGTGTTGCCATAAACTGCATGGTTCCTCCCAAGCACGCTGTCAAAGGTATAAAAGACCCCTCTGGGCCTTGGGTGAGGCTCTGGAATGCAAAAGATAGCGATGTCTTCAATTCATTTTTCCGCCATTATATCAATCTTGCTGCCTGTTTTCTCGAGGGCAATCCCAATGTGGATCCACTTGCTTTGCCTGGGTTCACTGTTATCACATGTTACATCCACAACATATTTTCCGAATCGATTCGCAGAATTGCCATAGACAACACCAAACCAAATGGACTCGCCGCCTCTTCAATGAAGTTTTCGCCTGGGCCTACTCAAAATCAAGAGAGAAACAGAACTTCGAGTGGTGTGTCAGCTCCTTCTAATTACAGCTTCAAGCCAAACAACGCTGATTACACCTCGATCATTAAAATTTTCAAGAGTATCCGTGATGTTGCATTTTACCAGATTCCATTTGCTAGTTCCTTGATAAAAATTATTGATGGAATGCTAGTCAATATTGCCAAGTTGGTGAGCCCTTTTGATGTCAACAAGAGCAGTCTTTTGCTCAACTTGGTATATGAATTTTCTGCCCATATCTTTGACTACACCAGTATTGATTGGGAATTTTGGTTGGGGTGTGTGCATACAATGCTCACCACCACTCATCACGTTCAAATCATCACTCGAAATTTTGCATTCTTGTTCAATGTATGGACGAAAATCCCCGTTCTCTTGACGAAGGAAGACCTACCACAGTCTGTGGATTATCTTAAAGGTTGGCTCACCGAGAGCAATGAGAGCCTCAAGGTTAACTTCATGAACTGGTTGACTTGTAACCGTACATGGCTGGTGTTTTTCACTCACTGGAATCCATTGGTGCGGGCATACTATTCCAGATTAATAGTATGGCGTATCTTGGGAGTCAACAACTACCAGGATTCGCATTCTTTCCAGACCACAAGAAGAGTGAAATTGAAGCTTGCTCGCATTCATGAATCCTTGCACCAGATGATGGTTAATGAGAAATGCAAGCGATTGTTGGAAAATCTGGACTTTTCTGCAGATGCACCCATGGTGAATAGGAAGTTTGGGATTGTTCCCATTAACAGCAAGTTCTCCCATGTGGACGAAATTGCGTCCTTTATGTCCCTCACGACTATTTCAAAACTGAGCGATCTCCGCAAGACTCATCCCTATGAAATCTTTGACGAGGCCATCTATACTTGCACGTCCTTGCCCAACGCCTCCGACTCTCAAAAGGGCCCATTTTCATATGGTGAAGATGTGCCGATTAATCAATCGCTTATTAGCTCGTTGGGCAAGTTTTTCAAGTTGTTATCAGTCAGTGATGCCCCCAAAGAGATTGCCGTTGCTCCACCCAGAATGACCCGAGAAAGAGAGGAAAAGAGCAGTTCCTTGAGAAGAGGGTTTCCTGGCTCGAAGTCTAGCACCTCTCTCTCGAGTATACCTTCCATGAGGTCAAGATCGTCGAGTCCAAGCTTGGCATCGTTTAGATCCTCAGTGAACTCACTCACTGAAAACTCAGCCGCGTCTTCAATCACTTCAGACTCGGATTCGTCCAGTCTTCTCTCGGATTGTCTCGGTACTTCAGCAACCCCAACGCAATGGAGACAATCGAGCCAGCCGCCCGAGCTCGTGAAGATTCCACCCGAGGTGGTGCGTCCAATCTTTAAACTCGACATTGTCTTAGACCATGAGCGGGCATCGCAACAGTACTCAAGGATGCAGAACGCGAACAATTCTAGATGCGGGCGCAAGTTTTATCAAGCACCACAAGCGAGAACCTTGGCATATCTGACGTTGCCAGCGACCCCGGAGATACCGTCGGTATCGATATTCTTGAACTCTGAGTCGTACAAGAAATTTTCCATCACTAAGGAGGACTTCGAAATGGGTGATGACGTGATGTCGAAAGACGATCTAGTCGACTTGGAGCAGTTTAGCAAACAGTTGGCTCGAATGACCGCGACGGCGCCTCTCAACTGGGTTTCTATGGGTCGGTCCCTCAACGAATGGAACGCGACCGTGCGCGAGTTTGAGAAGTTCTTATTTGAGAAGGTGGAGGCTGACCAGGCCAACTTCTTCCCGATGTCCGACAGTGACGCGTTGCCAGGAGAAGTGAGCGAGATCGACGAAGACGACTATCTCATGCGCATCATTCCTTTCTTGCCAATAGATAACTTCACCGAGCTGAAGTTGTTGAATGCATCGTGAGTCAACTAGATGGGCGAGATTTATTTTGCCTCCCAATATATGCCCCGATTGGCCGCTGAGCCATTGGTCAACAACCCACTTATGAACGACTAATGCATAATAGTTGTTGGTTAGTTCTTGCACGTATTCTTTGGTGCATACTATTTTAATTATCTTGCATACTATTTTAATTTTATTCATACGATTCTTCTTGCTTTATCATTGCAGGCTTGGCAAGCTCTTGGCCAGATTTAAGATACATCAGAACCAAAAACGCAAAAAAGACGCAACAACACGAGGAGGGCACCCAGAAAATCGCCGTGCCTATTATCAAGCTAGTGAAGTAATAGCGCACCAAATAGAAGCGGAACCCGTCCCACAAGACCACAAAATCCACGGAGGACTTTTGCGGATGTAGAAATAAAAAATTCATATCGATGAGAGTGATGTGAAGCATTGCTTGGCTTAACAACTCCCGGAGTTCGTAGCCCTTCAAGGCCAAGACCTGGTGGTCCATGTCCACCAGTTTCGTAACGTCAACCGCAATCGGGGGAGCCCAGTACCGAAGGTTGTAGGGAATAAGGCGGTTTTTAGCCGCGTAAATGTACCGAGAATCGCAATTCACCAACACCAGATCTTGGTAGTGCCTTGCCAGGGAGCGGTTGGACGAGGGAAGCTCCAAATCATAGGAAAAGACCTGGTGCGACGTTTCGATCTTGCAGATTCCATGGAGATTAAGATTCACGCCGAAGGTCAAGTTCTTGTTTCGCTGTAGGTACGGAAACACCGCGGCCACGTCGATGTCACGGGTCTTGAAATGGGTATCAGTCGGAGACAAGAAATTGACGGGAACCTGGATTCTTTCGAGGGGTATGAGCAGCTTGCGGAAGCTAAAATACGTTATCACGGATGCTGGGAGAAGGAAACAAAAGACCGCCACGAACAAGATGATGCCAGTGAGGAGCTGCCTTGTAACGAACAAGTTTGCAATGAGGAGCAAGCGGAAGTCGCTTGTTCTCGGTAGAAGCCTCATGGATAGGCGTTGGGACAATTGCTTTAGCCGAGTATAGCTTGAACGAAGCGAAGAGAGCGGTGGATGTGGTTGATGAAGGGGGCTAAAGCGTGGGGTATGCGCGCAGCAAAGCAAGCACCTAGATGGCATGAGAGCACCAAAGGCATGAGGGCACGAATGGCGTGGCCTTACCAAGTTTTCAAAAGAGGTGATGCCCGAGATGATCCTGTTCAAACAGTAAACAGCCTATACATCTCGTGGACCTCGTTGTTTCACCCACTGCAATGGCCAGGGGATCTTTATATTATATGCAGTCCCAGTGTATCGGATTGTTTGATTTTGCAGGTGGACCCGTCTAGCCGCGCAAGTACTCTGGAAAACGGTACTTAATGGGCATCAATTCGTGTAGAAAGCCCCCCCCCTCCCCCCCACGGGCAATATAAGGGAATATATATAAGTGGTCGAATAAATATGGTTATGGGGCGCCAAGAAGTATTTTTATCAGCTCGGGTATAAAAGGACTATGAGGTTAAATCAATACGCCTAGGTCCGCCATGAGTAGTGCGCTACCCATGAGTACAGCATGAAGAGGCGTGTCAGAACCCGACCGTCCTTCGAGACAGCGTCGTGGTACAGAGTTTCGTCTCAACGAGGTCGATCGGGATTTTTGGGATGTACAGGTGCCGACCACCGTGATGCAGCCTTGGTCGCTTTTCCTACACCAGTGGAGGATACCCCTTGTTTGAGGGATCATCAACGAAAACATTGTCGCTGAGCACTGGAAGCTACTAGAGAATCTATAAAATAAGTGGCCGTTCATTGGGATAATGTTAAAAAGAAGATTTTTGGTTTCAATAATTAATTGAGTTCAAAAGGTGGGAAGTGGAGAAAATAGTGATCAACGGGTTAGATATTTGGCATTAGTGGCCAAAAGAGTTATTGTATAAATCCTGTCTTTTGTTTTCATTTTTCTATATTCTTCTCTTCTCTTGTCTACAAGAGCCGAGCAAGATATTTGTAGCTCTGCCACATTTTTCACCCGTTTCGACATTATTTTTCTGCAGGAATATCTTTTTGGTTTAGCATGTCTTCTTTTATGGCTTTAACCAAATCACTGTGACAAGTCGAGAAACTTGAAGAATCTGCTGGATCACATCTTCTTGAAATGATTTTGCAAACGATATTCGGCTTCACTTGAATTTTATACATCTTATGCAAGAGGTCAGATCCTCCATAGGTAGTGCGCTGCCCATGCATTCACGATGTGTGAAGAAGGAATTGTCGGTAAGCCGCCTCAGAGGCCCTTCTCGTTGGCGAATAGCCCGATTGGGTTTCTGCAACTGCCAAGTGAATTTTGGCCATAAACAACGAGCGCGATTGGGAAATCTTCACAACATATGAACCGCCTTGACCCGGTCTTAACCCGGCTTGGCCAATTCCATTATATAATGGTCCATTGCCCCCCCTTGTTTTGGGAATCATTAACAAGCACATCTTCTCTAGGTTCTAGCAGCTAACAAAGGGACCAAAGAGCTTACCACAAGATATTTGTTAATTAATTAACACCTGAAGAATTCTTCTGGCGTTCAAATTTTGTCTATGAGTTTAAGGCGCTAAGCTAATAGAGGAGAAAAAGATTCCCCAGAGGCTTTATCATTGGCACAAGGGTCCATAATTGCTTTTTCTTTCTGGTTCCCACCTCTAATTAATCTCGCTAGTGTGGAGTAATCGTGCTACTTAGTGCCTTACAAATAGAGTAATGATGGAATTCTGGAGTATTTTCCGGAGTAGAATTTAGAAACATAATTATACAACATAGCTTTCTCGTTTTAACACTGATCAGACTCATATAATGTCGGGATCTAAATTCGGAATAGTATCCCTTCTTCCAGCTAAGGCTACGTATGAAACGGGATGGTATAGAATATGTGTGGTTTTGCGAATTACCGTTGAATGCATACATGATGGTGACTGTTGGCTTGGTGATGGCAGGTAATGGCTAGACCCAAACGAGCCAAATTATTAAAACGTCAATTAAAGGGCCATTTGTCCTTCAAGCCAAACTTACTTTGGCCTGGCACACGAAAAGTCCTGTAGCGACAGCGCGTGACGAGTTGGCCTTCCCGAAACTTGTGCTGAGTGATCCATGTTACCCCGATGGAAGCAATGCTGCTATAAATAGTACATCAGTGGTATGGAAAGACGTATCCGTTGATAATCTTAATCAAAGGGTAATCATCCGGAGTGTATATAGCTGGCCGAGTCTGCGTATTTGGGGTCTTTACGTGTATCAAAACGGGCCAGTCTTGGCGAGTAGCTATCCGAAGCAGTTCACGTACATCGTTAGGCTGCCATTGGTAACCTCCGCTAAAAACCGCTAAGAGTGGAGACTAAGCGGGATGGACTCTGCAGGAGAGCGGGGTCCATGTCCATTCCGTGCGGTACTTTGACATTTATGGGTGGCACACGACCAATAGAAGGCCTGACATTAGCCCATAAATGATCAGTTCCTAATGGCAAAAAAGTCACATCTAGAATCGCTCCCCATTCATGGTGCTTCTCTTGTTCCAACTGTTTTGAATACTCGTAGAAGTTCAAATCTTGTAGGCCAATTAGCAACTCTTATTCCTCGACTGTGTGCAGGACACATCTTTGAAGCCGGGTGGCAAATTGTAGCGAATCGTTTCCGACCCCATGTGAGTTCCGCTGACTGGCCTTGAGTTTGATTTTAGCGCGCCACACAGTAAACGTAGATTGATACACCCTCCATCTTTCACTATCGCAGTATCTTTATGATTGATCTATACATGAATAACACAAAAAATAGCCATCATCCAATGAATGCAAAGTATCCCAAAACAGCCTAGTAAAACCGGCCCCAAAAACAAAGAATTAGAATGTAATGTAACAAGCCGAGAAACGCGCCTAGCAAACAGATAGATGAGGCTGCTCGCGCGACCGCCTCTCGAAGGTCAGCCAGTGTTCAATGGGTGGTGTGTCCTCTGTGATACTTCAACCCATTCAAATTCTTGTAGCGCTTTCCACACACTTCGCACCTATAAGGTTTGTCCTTCTCCATTCCGGCGCCGTCGAGGTATGGGGCATTAGACTCAGGGTCGATGATCGAGAAGGTCCCATCCTGATTCTCCTTAAGGGTTTGGTTTTGGTGTCCATGCAAACGATGATACTTTAACCCATTCTGGTTTTTGTATGTCTTCTCACATCCAATCACGGGACATTTGAACGGCTTGAACTCTTCATTCTCTATGACATAAAGATGGCGGGCCGGGTCATCAATGTACATGCTATCCTCCTCACCCAAGGGATGGTCATTGCGGTGCGACCTCGCGCTGGCGGCCTGGTGGCTTTGATGAGGGTTTATCGCCTGGGCTTGAGCTCGATTCGGCCCCGCAGACTGCTCTGGAGTAGTCATGGTCAGGCTTGGCAGGATGGTGTGGCTCATGGTACCGTGCGCCATGCCTTGCTGCTGCATGTTGAAATGTGCGCCCGGAGGATTCATATTGCTTGCTGCATGTTGCTGCTGCGCATGGTTGTTGAGGAAAACATCGTTGGTGGAGACTGTTTCCATCACATTGTGAACGTTATTCATGTTGCGGGCACGATGCGAAATAAGCATGTGAGGGCTTGTCTCGGTGGGAGGCGAGCTGGATATATGAGCTTCTTCGTAATGTCTTAGCAAGTCATGCAATGTGGGAAGAAGCTGGCCACAGCAGGAGTAATCCTTGCAGTAGTCTGCCTCCAAATTTGGAAGGTAGCTCGTGGTGTTTGGTGGCGAAGCGGCCATGGAGTGGCTTTCCCTGTGCTGATTGACAAAGCGAAACAGGCCTCTTCTGGGATTGATCAAGTTGGAGTGGTGTTGGCCATTCGAGTGGGTGGCGCCATGCATCATTACTTCATCTTTTAACCACAGCCCTATAGAAACCGACCCCCACGAAACGCCCCCGATTCCTTGCGAATGGGCTATGGATTCCCGCCGAAACCTGTGATTGTTGAAGATGGACGGCTGTCGTTGGTATGCAATATCGATGGGCTGGGGAACGTTTAAGAAGGAGTCTCCCGAGTGTGTTTCTTGGGAAGCGGAGCCGTTGTCGAATATGCCAGTGTTAAACATTTCGAGAGCTATGAGTGAGTATTGAAGTAAGCTAGGGACCGGGGTGTGGTTGAACAAAAGGACGGCGAAAGATCAACTGGCCCAAACTAAAATGGGTGTGGAAGACGCTATGGAAAATTGAGATGGTGCAGTCAGTGCAATGGAGACTATATTGACTGGATGAACTGGATTGAGTGGTTTGGAGACTCGATGGTAGTGTGACGTAGAGATCACTTAGTGTTGAGCGGCGGGCAAAAACAGGTAAGAATTCCGGGATAGGCGCCGCTTGCAAATATTGGATGCGATGGTGACGATGCGCAATAAGATAAAGCTTCTATGATTGTAGGAGGAGAGTACCCCAAAAACCCGGTCTCAAAAGTGGATAATAGATCTAAGGCGAAAGTGACAAATTCAGGACCACTTCGCTCCCTATGCCTGGTATCGGCACGACCGCGCGGGACTGTAGGATGTGGACGCACAGATGGTTCGGCGTGCGTCTCACGATGATATAGTCGCTGAGCAGGCCGGGCAAGGACAAGGTTGAAGCAGGCAAGAATGGTGGCCGGCGGCTGATTTTGGCCTTTTTTTTTTTTTTCTTTGCTGAGTTTGGAAACGGCCGGTGTTGACTGGTGAGGCGCAGGCTTGGCGGGCGTGGTCCACTACATGCAATGTGGGATATGCGAACGTGTGATTGGCCCGGGTAGAGTGCGATGCGATTGTGGAGACAAGACAATCACTGACAGGCGGCGTCGAATGGAGGCCACCCCGATTCTCGAGATGGGTCGTGCATGGCGCGCAACAAAAGTTCCCGTGTGCCGGAGGTTCCCCGTCCGCGTAGGTTCATGTGCATACATACTGGCCCGGGGAAAAAGCACAAGTAACCCCCGTATACTAATACCTACAAGCCAAGTGGAGAGTTGCTGCGCAAAACCACATAGCATGCGCCGCAGCTTGCCACCGTTCTTCGTATGCAGCCGATGCAGCACTTCGCACCCGCAAGCATTCTCCCGTCGTATTATGTGCCAGAGGAGCTAGGGATTGTTGAAGGCCAGCCTGTAATAGAGGGCACCGATGCGAAACGAAGCATGCCGGGACCAACCGCCGGTGGCCAACCAATTATCCACTGGCGCTGCATAGGGCCTTGCCCTCTCCTCTACAATGGTGCGGAAACGAAGCAAGAGGCCCCGATTCCTGCCGATCGTGGTCCAGAGAAGAAGAGGCCCGGTTTGAAGCCGGAGCGGGTCACGTGCAACCCCGATTCTTGCCGCGAGGGCAGTTGGGGTCGGGCAGTCACGTGCGGCGTGCCTGTAGAACAACGACTCGGCCCGCAGGCGCAATGGACTGTGAGCTCCGATCCCCGGATTTCGCTCTAAAATTTGCACCCATTCTCGTATAAATATATCCCCTCTGTGCCGCTGGCCATGAGCTTTTCTGGAGCGCTTCACGTCACCGCTAGAGCCACCTAAGCTCGCATTCCGTGCCATCACACCCGTGTCATTCCAGCCCTACATTTTCAAAACCCGTGTCATTAAACCAGTCATTCCAACTGTGTCATTAGATCCGTGTTATTAGACGCGTTTCATTAGGGTCATCAACCTTGTCATTAGGGTCATCAAGCCCGTCATCACGGTCATTAAACCACTTCATTAACGTCGTCAACCTCCTTCATTAATGCCAAAAGACTGGGTCGCTCCAGCCGCCATGTTTTCTCACCTCCCTCCCAACGTGATTCACCTAGTTTGCTTGTCGCTTGAACAGAAAGATCTCTTGAATTTAGCCTTGACTTGCAAGGAAGTCTTTGAAACCGCCCATCCTCAGATATACCTGACCATAGTGATTGACTCCTCAAAACGGGTGTTTCATGAAAGTGACAACCACGCCGCAGACCACCATGTGCATTTCTCCAAGCATGCCCGCTCCTCGCACACTCCTGTGAAAATCCGGTCGCTCTGGTCGCTTGTCAAGTTCTTCAAGGTTCTATGCAAGAATCCCCAGTATGGCCGGTACATCCGCTCGATAGTTGTTCAGAACGAATTCCCCGATATCCCGCAGCTGGATCTCGACCTGTACGTGGCCAGCGTCTTCCCGTGCCTCGAGCAGTTGCGTTTTCTTGAATGGTACTCGGTGCACCGCCCGTTGGATGCTCGTGCTATCTATCTCCTTCCGAACCCAGGTCAGCTACAGACCGCGGGCGGTAACTTTGTCTACTACATGCTTGAAAACACCCACGTCAGCTTCCCGTGCTTGAAACACTTGGATTTGTCCAACCTCTCCACTGAAAAATCGCTTGCCAAAATTCACTTGGGCAGCTTCAAAAGTATCCACACCCTCACGCTTTCCAAACTGGTATCGCATAACACGCTTGAATTCTCCCCTGATTCAATGAATTGCTGCAAAAACGCCGTGACTGAGGATTTAGCCGATGCCTCATCGCTAGCTAGAACTGGCTTTACACTCGGGTCGTTTTTTGAATCGTCCTGGAACTCTCAAAATGACATTGACACGGCTCCGCATGGCACTGGCTTGTCTTTGCATGGCACTGACTTGTCTTTGTATGGCACTGACTTGTCTTTGTATGGCACCGACTCGGCTCCGCGTGGCACCGCCTCGTCTCCCCTCGGACTTGACTCGCCCCCCCTTGGCCTCCACTCCTTGGTGCTCCGCGGGTTCGCCCTTCGTGCTGCCGATGCCGCACTCATCAGCAAAAAGGTCAATTTTTCAATGCTCCGTCATCTCTCCATCGATGACTGTTCTGAGATCTTGTTTGCCGAAGAGCCCCCCGTGGCCGTCAACTTCAACTTGGTCAGACGAAACCCCCCTGCTGCTATGTTTCTCGACGCCGTTCCGGAGCTTCCTCGCCTCGAGCTGTTGAATATAAATTTAACTAACGAGTTGTGCTTTAACTCATGCACGTTCCGCTTCATTTCTCGCTTGAAAGGACTTAAGAGGTTGGCCGTCCACATCAAGGTCTTCCAATCAAATGAGCCCATCAGCCTAGCGCCTCTCATCACGTCGCTCCAGCCCCATGCGCCTACCCTCGAGTACTTGAATGTGTGTTGCGATGTTGCGGACAATTCCCAGTACAACCTCGTGTGCCCACGCAAAAAAACCAAGCTTGTGCTCAAGACTTTGGTGGGGCTTTCGTCCATGAAAAGATTAAGGAGCCTTAGATTGCCGGTGTCGTTTGCGCAAGTCTCGAAAGTCCCCGACATCTTGAGCCAGCTTCAAGACCTCCGATGCATTCACTTGCCCATCACGGACCTGGCCACTTCAACTGCGGCTTGCAACTCCTGCGACAAAAGCTTGGTGTATGCAATTTCTAGCTCAAACTGCTTGGTGGCTCAGGACTACTTTGACTGCCCCTCCGCTTTCAATGCTTCGGTGGAGCAAAGGAAAAACGACCAGTACATCAACATCTCCAAGGACTATAAGAAGGTCTTTTCCAATTTGCAGTTGTTGCGGTTCGACCTTAAAAGCGAAACGTTGGTGTATGACACTAGCAAGCTGCGCATTCGATTGGTGGACTCTTTGACAGAGAACTTTGACCTGGTTGCCTTACAATTCTAGTACAACTACGCACGATCATTGGCCCACATGGAGTGGTTCTCATTCGCCATTGACTAGTGGTAATGGGCAAGTGGTCCATAATAGTCACTAGGCAATGAGTCAGTATTCATGAGTCACTAGTTTATGAGTCAGTAATGATTCACTAGCTTATGAGTCAGTAATGATTCACTAGTTTATCAGTAGTCATCAGTGAGCAGCCTTAAACTCTTTGCCCTTTTGCATGGCAATCTTGTAACGTTCTAAAGCTCTCTCTCGGCAGGTCTTATGGTCCACTATGGGCTCAGGGTAATTACCCTTTCTGGCGATTTCCGCCGACTCCTCCGTTAAGTACGGGTTGTGGATGGCTGCGCCTTCAATCTCTCTCAACTCAGGGACCCATTTGCGGATAAATTCGCCCTCTGGGTCGAACCGTTCCGATTGCGTATAAGGGTTGAAGATGCGAAAGTAGGGCTGCGGGTCCACCCCGGTGCTGGCCGCAAACCCCCAGCCTCCGTTGTTGGAGCAGAAATCGCCGTCCACCAAATTCTTCATGAAGTACTGCTCGCCATACCTCCAGTCCAATAGCAAGTCCTTGGCCAAAAACGCCGCCACGATTAGACGGCCTCGATTGTGAAGATGGCCCACTTCCGCAAGCGATCTCATACAGGCATCCACAATAGGAAATCCCGTTCGGCCTTCAATCCATGCAAGGTAGTGAGCTTTGTTGTATTCCCAGTGCAAGTCCGAGAGCTCGAGGTGGAACGGCTTGTGCATGCACACATAGGGCCAGTTGCACATGATGTGCCGGTAAAAGTCTCTCCAGGATATCTGACGCAACCACTCGGTAATGCCCGAAGCCAGCGCCTGGTTGGACTTGCTCAACTTCTTCTGGTTGTAGAGTTCCTGCAAGATTGTCCTGGCAGAGAGCGTACCGGAGCAGAGGTGGACACTTAGATGCGAGACGGTGTCCAACGGAAGAGAGTCGCGGGTCTTGTCATACCTCTTGATATCGTCGCCGGTAATGTAGTGGATCATGGCGTTATAGGCATCATGCTCCCCCACGTGCTTGAAATTCAGGTGGAATTTCTTCTTGTCCACGTCACCATGGGGGAAGTGCGGCTTCTCATCCACGGCTAGAGTCTGGGGGAGCTTCTCGTTGAGAGAGGGAAAGGTGAATTTTCGTTTGGTCAACAAATGCTCGTTAATGTATTTGGCCCATGCCCGGTACCAGGGGCTGAACACGGCGTACTGCGTGCCCTTGGACTTGGTCTTCAACTCGCCGGGATGCACGATGGTGGTGTTGTGGCACGGGAAATAGCCGATGTTCTTGGCGGTCAACGTGTCTAACAACCGGATGGAAAGCCGCAACTCGTCCACCTCATGCTCGATGTTAGAGTATAACTGCTCGATGTTGTACTTGGCAAGGAAGCTGGTGATATGAGGAACAATGTCTTTTCGCGTGGGCGCCTCGATGGTCACAAGATCAATGTTCAAATCCTTGAGCTTGCGCTCCACCTCCTCGAGGCTCAACATGCGGTAGTAGTGCTTGAGAGGGCTGTCTCCATGGGCCTCTCTTTGCTCGGGGCAGTTGACCCAGAAACACACCATGGGCACCTTATTCTTTAGAGCGGACTGGTGGGCGCTGGACAAGCCATTGTTGTCGTTGACACGGAAGTCCCGAATAAACCAGTGGGCCACGGCGTTCTTGACGGGGACATTTTCTCGCTCCTTGGCGGTAGCGGCCATTTTATCTAGAAGAATGTTGTAGGGCTTGTTTTCATCTTTGGTGTACTTCGTGTAGGCCAAGCTTGTTTTGATTTCCCGCGGGTAGAAGCGGTTGGAAAAGGACGCAAGTTCTTCTAGCTTCTGGCGTTTGTTAGCCATTGTTTTTGTGCTGCGCTGCTTAGGGAGGGAAAGGGAGCGGTTTATCGGGATGCGGCAAAAGGGCTTTTGGCGAGGGTCCACCATCAAAGCACTGCATGCAAAGGGAAAAGCAACGAGCATCCAGCAAGCTGCGGACTTGAGACGGAGATACGGGTGCTGTGGACCAGGATGCGGTGCGGACAGAAATAAGCGTGATGCGGCCTCTTTCGAATGCGCTAATGAATGAGGCAAGTACAAACCAGTGCCCAACCGTTTTTCGCTCGTTTCTCTTTGCAACTGCTCTGGCCCGGGCTGCCGTTGGGGATGCGGCACGGGACAAGTGGACCCGGCCACGGACTGGCCATGGCATCTGTATGCAGGTGCAAACGCCGGCACGGCTTGGCAGAGGCAGTTCAAACGCTGGGGAAAAGGATCTCCCCTCGCCCGCCATTGCTGGACCGGAGTGGCCCTCGGGTCCGTGGTGGGTTTGAGCGTGGGTCTGCTTTGGCACTCTGTGGTGTGCGTCTCTGCAGAGAAGCATGCGGGCCGTGCATCGATGGTGGCTTCAAGCATGGTCCAGACGTGCGCATTTGGCACTTGGCCATTTCGGCTGCCATATTTACTGCCGTTTGGACGCCATTTGGACGCCATTTGGACGCCATTTAAACTACCATTTAACTGCCTTTTAGACCTTGAGTTTCAACCTAGCTGCAATTCAACTTGGTAGGTGCCTCGAAAGGCCGGGAGTGCCTTGGAAGACCAGAAGTGCCTTGAAAGGCCAGAATTGGAGTTTCGGGTTGGTACTCCCTGCAGCTCGTGGGAAACGATCTGGTCCGCACGTCTTTGCACCTACAAACTGCACCGTCGCATGGAGTCCCCAGTTCCAGTAAGAGGTCGGGCGCATGACACTTTTAATCCGTTGCAGGTGCAGCCCTGTATGAAGAAGGCAAAGCATATTGACACATTAACGCAATTTTCCGCGACCTGGTCGGCTGGACTGGTGACTTCATGCCTACGCGCTTGGTGCGCACACGAATCTAAACTTCCAGCCTCACTCGTTCCCCACGAACTCCACCAAAATTCCTACCGGCTCTTGACGTGTTTAATGAGCGAATCAGTTATTTGATTTCCCTTCGCGAAAACATCCGGGGAAGTGGGCTCTTGCTTTGCGCGTTGGTCTAGATGTGCTTTTTGTCAGCACGCGCCGCGGCCGTTTCCCGTGAGCGGAATCTCCAGCGTTAAAATGGTCAAAGAGATGTCGTTTGCATTTGTGGGTGATACGTGAGCATCACGTGTGTTCTGCATCTATTACGCGGCGCGACATCACCCCTAGATGGGCCTAGTATAGCCGCCCCACCGACTGGGCTCGGATTGTAAATTCCCATGGGCGGTTAGTTTGGTCTTCCTTTTGCTTCTAGTCATGCTGGCCAGTGAATATTAGGCTGGAAATGGCTAGACTTTAAATTTCACCCCGCATCATTGTCACAACTCGTGCCCGGGGGCCAAAGAAGTCTTCATTTCCAGGGGCCAGAGAAGTCCTCATTTCCAGCGTCCCTGAACACTCCACATGGTCGGTATTACCACGTGTCCCAGATTGACATATCTCCCAGATTGGCGCTTCTCCCAGTTGACATATCTCCCAGAATGACACATGACTCGGATTGCCATATCTCCCAGAATGGCACATGACCCAGATTGTCACCTGACCCAATTCGTCACCGGACTGCCACACCAAGACTACGGCAGGACCCAGGTTAAAACAAGATCTAGATGATTCCTTAGAAACAGGAACAAAGTGCTACCCCTCTCCAGATTCCAAACAAAACGCACAATTCCAGCCGCTCAGTCCAAAGTAACACAATTTCTAAGTCCCTAATTCGAATTTCAGCAATTGGCAGTTGGTTGCCTGGATGCCCGGTGCAGTCGAATCAGCACCCGCCACTATCCCCCTTGCATTCACCAGCTCTTTGGCCCTAGGCTCGACGCAGACTTTACGGTACAGAACCCCGTAGAGCCAACGAAAGGATCTGGCCGCGGGCCCGGCCGCAAGTGCGTGGCATCTCGGTACAGCCTGGTCCATGCTGTTCACGCAAGTTTGGCGAGTGCACACGCATGGGAGCGGGGGTTTGCAGCTAGTGCATTCCCATCTCCACCACGAACCCTCGTAAATGTTCGAGGCATACCAGGCTTGGCAGATGGTCATGCAAAACGGCCCTTATCTGTGACTGACGAATGAGCTGTCCGCGGCATGCGCATGGGACTAAGTCGTGCACTATCAATATACTCCGAATTCATTTTAGCTGCATTCTTCCGACCTCGCGCGAAGGCCAAAACATCCTGAATTAGACAATTAGCCGAATTGGCCGTCTGAGCAAACATGAATGGACATGAAGTCACCGGCGCCCAAAGCAGAGGCGCCGAAAATTCAAAAACGCCGCAACCAAATTCCGAGTGTACCCACGGCCGCAAGTGCAACTGTACAAGCAGTTTCTGAAATTCCCAGTCGGCGCATCAGTCTCGGAGGGCGAATGTCAAGACGGCAGTTCGTGACAGCGTGCATCTATTTTCTGCACCTGCCGTGCGCTCCAATCCCCAGTGCTTCAGCCCCGAATTCGTGTAAGGCCTTGCGTGCAGGGTCCCCGATGCGCTCCAAGGATATTTTCCGGCCAGGCGCCGGGCCATCTTTTTTGGCCGTGCACCGAAACGACCCAATTTCCTTTGCACCATACTTACACTGCCTCGGCAACAATTCCTTGAGTTCTTGTACGCTGGAAAACAAGGGTCTTCAACGGTGGAGGCGCTAATTAGTACGTCACACTGGTCACGGGGGCCCTTGTCGGTGGCTGCGCATCTTTTTTAGCCCTTCCACATTGCGGGACCGCCGTGGCCAAAAATACTCGCGATCACCCTCACCAACACAACATGGCAGGCGAGAAAAAATATAAAACTAGAGTTTCCTCCGCCGACCGTTGCCTTCCCGATACTTAAGGGACGCCCGCCAAGAATACCCCCCATCGCCAAATCCCCTGGCTCTCTAGACCATCCCGCAAGGCCCATATTTATATCCACACCCACCTATCCTAATATTTACATCACTCATCCTGATATTTACACACACTCATCCTTACGTTGGTCTTTACAGCCACATATCCCACATTTATAGACATTCAGCTATTATATCTGCTCCCCATACCACCCTTTTTATATCGGCCGCCCTATGCCTAGCTTATCATTTTGATGAATTTCCGATCCCGTGTTGCCTGGCTCGCGCTAGCATTCACGTTTTGCTTTGGCTTTCTCCTTTGGCCGAACTCCTCCTATCAAAGCTTGCTGTTCAATGAGATCCAGCCTCTAGTGTCTACATCCCTAAGCCAGGATGCTCGGCCCCGAGACCGCTGCCAGCGGTACTTTCAGATGTTGAGGAACCTGGCGCCCTCCAGGCCTTCTGCCTCTCGTTACTTGTCTTCCCGCCAGATAGCCAATCATGTGGACCACCTACGCATCTACTTAAAGTGCCACTTAGAGTACCTGCTCGAAGAGACGCCCGTGTCCGCGTACTTGGCAGATGAGCTTCTACCCATGTTCTCCGGTAACCTACCGACAACGTTCCGGCCTCACGACTGGTCTCGTTTCCACACGCCTGATGAGTACTACTGGTCTCGCTATGTGGCAGCATCCAAAGGCAGGGGTATTGTGATCAGCATCGACGATAAGAATGTTGACTACGCGTCTCGCCTTCTAAAAGTCCTAGCTCACATGAACAATACTCTTCCGATCCAGTTTATCCACGAGGGAGACTTGTCGCAGAAATCCTTGGATAGTCTTTTAAAAGTGGCAAACAACCTGCAACACGTGGACTTTATGGATGTGACGCCGACACTAAAACGAGGCTATGCCTCGACCTTCCAGGGCTACAACAACAAGTGGTTTGCAGCTCTATTCAGCACGTTCGACGAGATCATTCTTATGGATGCGGATGTGGTCCCCTTCATTGTTCCTGAGGAGCTTTTCTCCTTCGAAGGCTACAAAAGAACAGGGGCGTTTTTCTTCAGGGATAGAGAGCTTTCTGAGACCTTGAGCGAGTCCCAGTACAACTTCTTTTTGAATATGATCCCTCGGGGAAACTCCCTTTTCGACATGTCCATCGACGAGTCGAAATTCAAGAACAACTTTTTCAAGTATCGCTCAAAGCATGTCATGGAAAGCGGTGTGGTGGTTTTACATCGCAAGTCACATCTCCTGGGAATAATACTTTCTCTCGCTCTACAATACTGGTTTAGGTCAGGACACATCATGTACGGAGACAAGGACCTTTTCTGGTTGGGCCAGCTTCTCAGTGGCAATTCGAGATACGAGTTCAACAAGCACCCTGCTGCGGCCATAGGTGTTGTTGAAGACGGAAACCAAATCTGCTCCTCTCAGATAGGACACTTGGATGAGCAGGGTAAGCTTTTATGGACTAATGGTGCACTTCTAGCATGCAAAAAGAACACCTGGTTAAGGGACTACCTACAGCATCAAAACCTCCGCAAAAAGCACTCATATTCCGTGTTCTCCATGAGGGACAGTTACAGGCAGCCTGTGTCAATCAAACAGGCAATACTTCCGGCATCCATTGAGGAGCTCAATGGCGATAAAACCCTCAAACTCATTTCCAATTTCCGCAAGTCCAAGAGACGAGGGTGTGGCGGAATTAATTACTGTGCGACGTCTGAAGATGGTGGAAGAATATTTACCTTTTCTGAGGAGGAGCAGAGGAACTATGCCGAAATCGTTGGGGTCTGGAATGCCCCATATTAGAAGACTCATGTACTTTGCTAGGCCCTTTAACTTACTGGGGCAGAGTCATGACGAAAAACACCTCAAACCAACACCCAGTCATTGTTATTGGCATTATTGAAGATTTTGGACTTGACACGCTGCATACTTAGCGACTGCCATCTAGCTTGATGCACGGAAAAGGCTACTGAATGGGAGAATTTAGGTAATGAGGGGCCGCTCGTTCGCCCGAAAAGCCATGACCCACCGTTCGAGGATCCCAAGTGGCACACATCTCTTTCCAGGATCCCATCCGGGCACAAATAATACCTCGTGTCAGCTAAATGTCTTGTTGAACTCGTCAAATGAGGGCCATCGCAAGGCGGCAAGCAAGGCGTGCAAGACAAACTTCCCCTTCATTAAATCGGCCTCGTGGTGCAACACAGGCGCCTCGTTGTTGCCAACAACAATGTACTGAATGACAGCCATTCGTTGAAAAACAAATTAGCGACTCAGTCAACCACTGCTTTCGAGACTTTGTATATCACGGACAGAGTCAAGCCGTCCAGACTGGACTGGATAAGACTCTTGGAGTACACATAGTCTTGTAAGGCATGTTTACAAGCCGTCACCTCACTCTCAGTGTCATTGACCATAGCACCGTCACTAAATCCTCTCACTAGGATGTAAGTGACGCAGATGATATTTTCAGCCGCGAGCTCCAAGCTCCTGGTCAAATTGGTGCACCAATGTGCACTGAAACATGGTTAAGGCGGCGCTAGTACTGTGGAATATTCAGTAAATTTGCCCATGATATGACCAATTGCCTCCGGCCAGTTTGTTGTATCAAAGCATTTGCCCCTACCTTAAGAGCAACTTTTGAAAAAACCGCAGCTCTCGTTTCAAAGACGCCAAGATATTGTTAGTACGTCATTGGTAGGCTGAGGTTGATCCGGGGCCCATTCAAATGTGTGGCCATTTTCGAAAAGTCTAGCATATTGCTAGACTCTCCTTCATTCACCAAACTTCTGCAAGCGCTGACGAAATGGCCCGCTGTGTTATAATCATCCATTATAGTCATCTTCCCAGGCTCTCATCGTTCTCAGAGTCGAAGACTTCTGGGTCGAAGCCAATAAAGTCTGCAACCTTCAGAAGCGTGATGCACAACCTCAATATACTTGTAACAAGCTCAATAGCCTCGTAGAAGTCGCAAGGCACGATGTCAGACCCCGACTCTGGCCTGACGTATCGTTGAAGACCACTGGTATTGCGGTCCTCACAGGTGTTGCTAGCAGCCTCACGCCCGTCGACTCGGGCGGCGGCGACATCCTTTTGTCATTGAGAATGGGGTGGTCGACGATTCTGGGCGGTAATGAAGGGGAGGATTCTTCCTCGGCACGGGGCCTATGCGTGGTCCAGGTTGGATCTCATTATGCAGCGGATTATCATTGGTTGCCGATTGGGGCGCCGTCTTTCTCAAGCGGCCATCAGGAGTACCAGGTCTGCGAGGACCACCTCTTCCAGTACCAGCTCCTCCAGCACCAAGCACCACCCGGAGACTTCCCCTTCAAAAATAGGAAAAAGCACAATGGAGTTGACCACCCAGCGCCATCCAATTAAAAGACCCACGCCGCTTTGGAGAGCCTGAAGAAGGGTACATCATGGCCTTTGGCGAGAAGGTATGCTGATATAGCCGTGATGCCAACTGGACTTATGGTGGAGGCTTGTTGAATCTAGACCCTATTGAAGATTGCTGTTGCATTTTCCAAGTTGTTAAGGGACTCTTGGCCAGCTTGGGCACCAAAAGTGGTGTATTTGTACGGAAAGGCCGGCATTCTGCCCGGGGAGGGACGGTACGATGGGTATAGAAAATGGCCAAAGCGAGAAGTATATTCACCAAGCAGGATACCGAAAAGGCGTCATATTTTGAATAGAGGTGTTGGTGGATGTGTCATGGGGCTTGGGGACGGAATGAGCAGAAAGGAGGCCAAAATCCTCGCATTGCGGTGGTGTGAGGATGCCGAATCCTGGAAGCCCCGAGCTCGGCATGTACCAGGACAGGCCACGTGACCGACGCGCGAGACACCCCCGTGCCGCCAGGCTAGCCTCGTGCACCGACTAGTGTCACAGATGAACGGACACAAACTTCTGGGGTCACACAGCCGCGGCCTGCTTTGCCCGAGAGGGCTTGAGTCCGATCCAAAGACAGTGCTCATGTGAGTGCCATGGCCCCAATGCACACCTCGGTGCACACCTTAGTGCCCCAGCCATATGCATCACGTAAGGGACGGCACCGCCAATGGACATCGGCCATCGCAATTTGTACATTGTCTCTTGAGCACATGAGTTTTGGAGGCGTTTGTAACGTCGCTGCAAAGGTGTTTGTACCGCCGGCTTTACCGACATTTGTACCGCGTTTTTCCTCCCCTTGTACGAGCGGCTTGTACCTCCTGTACAATTGCAATCAGTACATGCCTGTACAAATAGACCCGCCACGGCCTTCCGGGAATTTAGCTCCACCGTAGCACACTCATCAGGTCTAGAATGGGATTGGAGTGGACAAACAACTTGGGCTCTATGCTCTTTGGAAACGCCAAACATAAAGTGAAGACCGGCCAAAGCCCCGTTCGGGAAGCACCTAGCCACGGCCGCTCGGGCGAGGTGTGCCCTTGTGAACCCGAAGAAGAACCGTCTTTCCTTGAGCTCGGCGTTTCGCTGTATGCCGTTGAACGTAAAATGGATTCGGCGCTGTCACAAGAAGCGCCGGACGAAAAGGAGGAGGCGCCCGACCTTAGTGCCAATGATACGGCGAGCCCAGGGGAGACGTGGGACTTGTCGCTCGAAACCAATTTCTTGGGCTCCATCTTTACTAGCCACAAGGTGGTGCCCACCACGCGGAACTTCTGGGACGAGGTATTGTCCCCGGACGTGTGTAGCTACGAAAAGTTGGAGGATACGAAGGAGAGAAGGAGGGAGTGCAGCACGGTGTTCTTTGAGAAAGGCACCAACGAGTATCAGCTCGCGCACGAAGCGCCGTTTATTCCGAGGGCCTTTAAGCTTCGGCCGGCGTCGAGAAAGGTAGTTGTGGTGGGGAAAGAAGTTGCCCCAGGGAAAGGAGTTGCGGCGCCGGAAAGGGCCGTAGCTTCCCCAAGCGTGCAAAAACTCCCCATTGTGTTCAATTCCGAAACTCTATCTGGCCGTGTATTGATCACGGGTGGCCGGTGCTAGCGAATTGCCCCGGAATGCGCCCGATGCCTTCTTGCATGCGGGCTGTCGTACTGTAAAGCCTGCATTAGGTCACCGCTTCCACGCTTTGTAGCGCATGCGATGACTTTGCTTAAAGCCGTGGCTTTTTTAATTTCACACTGACGGCACAACGCCCGTAATTCTTTCTCTTCCAATTCCGGCACTTTTCCCATTCTTTCCTCTATTCACTTCACGTCACATTCTTGTCAAATTTTACCCTTATTTCCGATTTTGTCTAATTTTTCACCTCCGTTCCGTATTTTTCCCTCCCTTCTCCACATTTCCTTCACGTTTCAGAGTTTATCTCTTCACTATTCACTTTTTCCCTTTTATATCTCAATTACCCATTTTTTCCTTCTCGAAGTAGCCTGCTTTTAGCGCCGCTCAAAGCCACCATTCTGACTACACGCACCAGGTTCAACCCGGTGAAATCTGTTATGCAGTGCAGCTTTCCCGAGGCACGGCTCATCCGTCTCGGAACTTTCCGCATAGATGCATCTGCATGCGTGCCTAATTTAACCTTTGGTGCGCCGATTTCTCATTTGTATGTCCGTTTGCTAAAAAGGGCAACTAAAGCCTTTGGGAGAGGGGCTCTTCATGATATGGATGCCTGGCACAGGGATTTCTTCGATAGGCAATTAAACTCCTAGGTTCCTTTTTTCGAGACCTCCGGGTTGAAGGTCAGTGTATATAATGCTAGTGGAGTCTAAAGTCTACTATAGTCTATTTCCGTCAGCCCCGAGGTTCGATGACCGTTTCCCTTCTCCCCCCTCGTTTTTGACTACAGCTAAAGACACTTTGTGACGATCCGAATCCGGTGGCGGTAAGCTGGAAACAGTTCCCATGTCGCTAAAATCCGCTTTGGACGCACGTCCCACTCGTTGCGCACTCGTATAAAGGTGGTCGCATGCATACTTGCGAATACTTCGCGCAAAGAGCCGCAGATATGGGATCTCGCGCCGTGTCTTCATCACCTGTAGCCGCCAACGCTTGTGCATGTTGTGCGCACAGTCAGGAATCTCCGGCAACAACCTCGCATATGCATTGTTGGAAACGCCCATCGCGAATCGGGTCGGGTCTGAACATACTCGCGGTCATGCATAGTACCGACATATCCAACGAGGCAAATACGCCCCGAGAGCCACGGGGTTAAATTGGGACTTGAAACTTCATGAAGGTTTTTAAAGGCCCGTTTGCGGCTTCTGGGAGGCGTTTGGGAGTGTTGTTCGGAAGAGCCAGCCTGAAGAATGGTTTTGGCAACATTCTAAGTGGTTCCTGCAAGCAATTGATCATGGCGCGCCATCAATAAAGTCTCTTGCGCCACGTCAAGGGAAGGGCGTCATTGCATGCTTCATGCATGATTGCGCATGAAAAGATACTTGGTGGCTGTGGGCAGAATCGAACCACCAATCCATTCTCCACCGGTTGTATTCACAGGCACTCCTTTAGAAGCAACCGGAGAGTTCCAAAACATGCGAGCATGGTGTCGAAGAGAAACCCCCGCAAACCTTAGGGTTGCGGCCCCGGTTGATATTCAGGGTCTTCGAGCCGTGCGCAATCAAATGCACGTTTAAATTCGCATGCACCGTGAGTTGTTCTCGGCTTTGTCTTGCGCCATTTCTTCGAATCAGGTGCTTGGCACGGCTTCCGCAGATATAACCTGGAGATCCTCAAACACCATCGTCTCTTTCACTCACAAACCTACAATGCCACGCCCATTGGCGCTCAGACTACTACTTTTCGTGTCGTTCTTGTGGGGCGCGCTAGCCAGCTCTTCGGCTTGTGCGCCGCAGAAGGTGCTCCGGAGCGGCTTCGACGTCCGGCTCTTCAACTACCCGCTCAATAGCAACTTGGGCTGGTATGCGAATTTCTTTACATCGCGCTACATCACGCAACTCAACGGCTCCACCACCGGAATCACCCAGCCGTCTTTTGCCAGCACCGCGGGGCTCTATGTGGTCGTGCCGGGCAATATCTACGGCTTGCCCACGGCCAAATCCAACTTCACCGCCGAATTGGCGGGGTACTTCTACGCCGCCAAAACTGGAACCTACACATTCACCATGGTGTCCGATGATGGCGGCGCGCTCCAATTCGGCGCGGGGCAACGGTGCTGCCTGGACGCCAAAACCAGCGTGGACGCAGCCTTGTCGATAAACACCATTGGCACTACCGCCGGCGTCAACCGCGTCGCTGTGTCCTACACGCTATACGCGGGCTACTACTACCCGGTGAAACTCATCACCTTCAACTATGGTGGCCCGGGCGGCCTTACGCTCAGTTACGCCGATCCGAGCGGAAATGTCGGACTTAACATGGGGGCACTGGTGTACCAGCTCGACTTTTCGCTGTGCGACAATGCTCTCACGCCAACGGCGGCCTTTCACACCTCCACCACCGTCACCTCCACATGGGGAAGCTCTTATGGCACCACGTCCACCATGACGGGCCAGACCACCGACACCGTTGTGGTGAATGTTCCCACACCAACCACTACGGTGACTACAGTATGGACGGGCTCTTTTACTACCGCCACAACGATGACGGGGGGGCCTGGGCAGTCCAATACGGTGGTAATACGGGTTCCCAAAGCCACCACCACAGTTACAAAGACCTGGGCAAGCTCTTTTGCCACCACCACCACTGGCACTGGGGACTTGACCAACACAATCGTGGTTAATGTTCCAACACCGACCACCACGATGACTACAGCGTGGACAGGATCGTTTACTACCTCCACAACGGTGACAGGAGGACCAGGGCAGTCCAACACGGTGATTGTTCAAGTTCCTAAAAGTACCACCACAGTCACAATGACTTGGGCAAGCTCTTATGCTACCACTACTACTGGAACTGGGGCCCTGACCAACACCGTCGTGGTTAATGTTCCAACACCGACAACCACGGCTACTACAGTGTGGACAGGATCGTTTACTACCTCCACAACAGTGACAGGGGGACCTGGGGAGTCTAATACAGTCATTGTTCAAGTTCCTAAAAGCACCATCACTGTTACAAATACTTGGGCAAGCTCATTTGCCACCACCACCACTGGAAGTGGAGCCTTGACTAACACAATCGTGGTTAATGTCCCAACACCAACCACAACGATGACTACAGCGTGGACAGGATCGTTAACTACCTCCACAACGGTGACAGGAGGACCAGGGCAGTCCAACACGGTGATTGTTCAGGTTCCTAAAAGCACCATCACTGTTACAAATACCTGGGCAAGCTCTTTTGCCACCACCACCACTGGCACTGGGGACTTGACCAACACAATAGTGGTTAATGTCCCAACACCGACCACCACGATGACTACAGTGTGGACAGGGTCATTTACTACCTCC